>JAKCWG010000743.1:0-106172 GCA_021464415.1 Lonicera japonica | reverse complement strand
TTCATCATCATCTTTATCTCCATCGTCATCTTCTTCTTCTTCCTCTTCTTCTCTTCTCTATGATTTTTACTCAATGGTTAATAATTAACAAAAATTCAGATCTAATTAACATATTATATCTCATTCAATTCATTTCAAAAGCCAATAAAAATTCAAAAGTAACTCAAAAAAATACTCAAAATCGCCATTGATGTCACACAAAAAAAACTCTTAAGTTTTAGAGAACGGTAGAGAAGAGCGAATCAAGGATTATCAAGGTGGAAAAACTTAATGAATGAGATATATGTTCGTTTTTATTATGTTTAATATTTATTTTCTTTAGTTAATATATAAAAAAAATTGTACCAACAAAACGAATTAGAGCATTAGAACAGGTTACCTCGGTTACGGAAAATTGAAATTGGAGCACTTGTTCGGTTTTCAATGACCGGATGTGTAATTTGATTATATTCCAAACAACTTTGGTCATAGGAGACCGAGTAATTTGATGAATTTCGGTCCTAGGAAACCAAAATTATCCAAAATACTCGGTTGTTAGAGACCGATGTAAGGTTCTAATAGCTGCAAATATAGTCTACAATACTTCGGTTGTGAAGGACCGAGAAAGTGGATGAACCCCAATTATAGAGAACTGAAATTATTCTCAATACTCAGTTGTTAGATGTCGATAGGCTTGGGACCGGTTCGGTTATTTAAAAAATTTTGAGGAACCATTAATCGAACCAGTTCGGTTCTACCTATAAAAAAGTGAAGAACCGGTTTAAGAACCGAACCGGTTATAACGGTTCGGTTCTCCCGGTTTATCGGTTAACCGTTAACAAGATTAAAATCGGTTCCTTAATGGTTATTGGAAAGAACCGGTTTATTGGTTAACCGTTAACAAGAAAAAAATCGAAAAAACCAAAATATTAATAGTTATTGGAAAGAAATAACGGTTCTAACGGTTCTTTAATGGTTTTAACGGTTCTAACAGTTCGGTTCCTAAGCAATTTAGAAGGAAAATCTAATAACGGTTCCTTAACGGTTATTAGAAATAAATTATGTCAAGAACCGTTAACCGAACCGTTAACAACTTTGAAGAACCGAACCGGTAACAAAAGTTTCCTATTTTCCAAGAATCGAATCGAACCGGGTTTTATCGGTTCGGTCCGGACCGGTTCTCTGGTTCCCGGTTTTAAATTCCCAGCCCTAGATGTCGATGTAAGGTCTCGAGATCTAAAATATGATACGAGAAGGCCAAGATTGTAATGGACTAAGGAGTAGATGGATGCAAAAATTTAAAAACTATTGTTGAGAAGAAGAAGAAGAAAAAGAATTAATGATTAATTATAATTAATTTGTGTTACATTAAGGGTTAAATGAATATAAAATTTTAGAAACTATTGTTGAGAAGAAGAAGGAGGAGAGAAATTAATGATTAATGGTTAAATATAATTAATCATTACTTTATGTATATTAAAATAAGAGTGATAAAAAAAGTAATAAAAGTATTAATGAATAAAAGAGAATTAATAGAAATAATAATAAAAATAAAAATAATATCAAATATATATTAAAGTGAAACTATTAGGTGGCGTTTGATAAAACATCTGAAAACTGAAACTGAAAAAATTGTTTGTTTGAATATAACACATCTGAAAACTGAATTTTTTTTAATATGACAATTTTGCCCTTATTAGTCTATTTAGATTACATGATTAAAACTTTAATGAGAGTGAAATAGGTATTTTGTAATGGAATATTTTAAGTTTTCAGATTTAAGTGGTAAACTTGCCACTTAATTTTTTTGATACAAATTTTTAGATTTAAGTGATAAATCACTTAATTTTTTTACCAAATAAATAACTTTGATACCACTTAAATCTGAAAACTTAACGTTTTCAAATTTAAATAGTTGAAACAAACATCACCTTAATCGAAACAGAAATGAATGAGTATCATGTATGAAGTAAGATTATTTTATATTATTCTGACAGAATTAAAGAATTTTACTTGTCAACCAAACACGTCCAACCTGCCCCACTCTCCAGCCACAAAAGCAGAAGGAAAGAGCCCAACGGCAGAAACCTAAAACCCTCAAAAACCCTAACCTGTTAGGTTTGGTTGCGGTCGTCGTGGTGGTGTTAGTAAGAGAGAGATGGATCACATAGCAGCAGCTGAAGAACGGATTGTGACGGAGAGAATGAAGCAAAAACTAAACCAAGTTAATACTGCTGCACAATCCCATCTTGCTCCTCTCCAGGACCATGTCAATTTCACTCTCCAGGTAACACAAATCTCTCTCTCTGTATATATCTAAATATATATATATGTGTGTGTGTGCATTTATATATAATTATAAACCCTATTTTTTTCCATTAGTCGGTGATTGTAAGTGATTGGATTAGGGGTAGAGGATCCTGTCTCTGAGTTTGGAGTTCGTGGAAGATACTGTGAAAGTATTTAGAGATACTGCCTTTGGTGAGGTCCGAAATCGCAAGATAAAGGTTGTTGAATCTCTAGAGATGCTGCCTTTGGTGAGGTCCGAAATCACAAGATAAAGGTTGTAGAATCGTGAGATACTGGTTACAGATATTTGAGACACGTACAACATCCTTCAAAAATCTAGAAGTACCCCGCCTAGTGCTGATTAATCTCCGACTAGACGCTAGGCGGTGGTCTGCACCTTAGCCTAGCTAGGTGGTTGCCTAATCTTGTGGGATGGAGATTCGGCATGAATAATGAAGTCTTTCGCTCTTTGTTTTTTAAAAACTATGGGAATATTCGTTTGATAAACTGACAACTTCATTTTAACGAATGAAGTTAGAATTTTGTTTGTTCTTAATGTTTTAAATAATTAATAAATATAAAATCGTCTGACCAATTGATCCCCGACTAATTTCCTAGTCTCTAGTCCCCCTCTTGCCGTCAGAGGAACGTCGAGCGAGTTTTAGAACATACAAAAAAATGTTGTGGGTTGCATCCTAAAAATTTTCACACTCCGGATCCTAATTTTTTCAATCGACAATTGCAGCAAGCGTACTTCAAATGTGCATACGAGTGCTTTGACAGGAGGAGGAGGCAGGAAGAGATAGGCATGTGTGTTGAGAATTGCAGCGTTCCTGCTCTTACTGCTCAGAATCTGGTTCAGAATGAGATGTCCAAATTTCAGGTTAAATTTAATTCTCTCTATTATGTAGCACTCTCATTTTTAAAATTTGTTTTGCCTATGATTTTACAGTTCTTTTTTCTCTTTCTAATTTTACCGATTGGGTCTACTTTTTTTAACCCGCAATATTGAACACTAAATGCATTTGATTTTATTTAGCTCTGATTGCTGAATAGATGACACTTAAAGTTAACCATGGTTATTATAATACAAATCAATAGATAATGAATAAAAAAGAATAGGGGCTCCACTGGACTAAAATTTTTGTAACGTTAAATTAAGCATCTAGCACAGGACTTGCCTCTTAACGCAGAATGCTGAATTTTTATTCAATTCAGCATTAGAGGTTAGTAAACAAACACCATTTCTACCACTTAATGCTGGATAGAATTCCATTCAGCATTAAGACGTTAAAACAAACACTACCTTCGGGTTCTATTTGCTGTCCGGGCTAGGTGAATAGTAATATCTCCTGATAGGGATGTATGTAAATTGTAAATTTGTACTATCTCCTGATGTGGAGGCAATTACACTAGACCCAATTGGTGCTTAAGATACTATCCAAGTTGCAAATGCTTCGGCGGTTCGGCCTATGCAACTATTCGCGTTTATAGAGGATTATTGGTGACTAATTCACTATTCATAATAATATTGTGCATATTCCTATATACATTTATAGATATATATATATACATTTTCGTAACACTTGTAGATTGACCTTGATATGTTGCTCTATATTTCCGATCAAAATGGGTCCTGTTTCGGATGGGTATAATATATACCCATAGATAGTGGTTGCAAGTATAAAGCTTATCATGTTTATCTCATTTAATATAAAGTGTAAAGAGAATAGATGTGAATCGTTAGACGTGGGAAAAGGAAAATCTTGAGTGTCAGCACTAAGCTAACTTATAATATACGTCTTTAAGCAAGGAGTGATGACACTAACGTTAAGTTACAAACCGTAGTAAATCCAGTGCGTTTTGTCCTATATATAATCCATTTGATCTATAAACTGAACTTTATAGATTTTGGTGTGTATCGATGTGATCATTTTTATAGAAAAAAGCAAATTCTTTATTTCTGGGAGTGCCGCTTTCTGTAGTTAGCAACTCGGTCGGTGAATTTGTTTAACAAGAGTGATTTGTAATGTACTAGCCTTTCTCATACGAGGTTGATATCATATTTGGTGATTTAAACTTATAAATTGTGCTGAAACAATGGTGGTGATGTTTATTTTCATGGAGAATGCAAACTTCTTGAGTATTGGAGTGACAATTAGAAACGCGCCTCCCCTCCTCTTAACTGAAAATCTCTTCACAAAAAGGATTAGGAAAAGATAATGGCCCTGGAAGTAGATATTCAATCAAATTTTATTTTTGCGAATAAGGGTCCCTTTGATTGCAAAGTTTGAAAATGACTGGAAAAACCATTAATTTTTATGAGAATTTGGAGAAAAGAAATCAGAAATTTGGTGCGATGTTTTCCATTTTCCCTTATTTTTCTCGGAAAGTTTTTCTCGCCCACCTCTCAAAGAATTGGGTTCCATGGAAAACCGAAAAAGTTATATAACATTTTACCAAAGGATGTGGCCATTCCCACTTCAAATTTGTACCAGCACTCCAAAATTCATCAATTTTATAATTGTATACAGATTATCCCAAAAGATGTATAAAAAGTGTCACTAAAGATCATTTGTAGTGCTAGCGTATATATTTGGAGTGCTAATATGATACCTCTCACCATATCAGTCGTCACAATTTTTAACGTCTCATAGAATGAGTTGTTTTTCAATCATTTTTCAACCTTGCAATAAAAATCACCCTTATTCTTATAATATTATGTTATTTAGCAGAGAGAGATCAGATATGGCCTCTACGTTCGATCTCTAATACCATTTCACTCTTTGGATGTATTACTCCCTTAGTAAATCAATAATGCATTCTCGATTGGTAGAATCTTTTGATTTATGAGTTAATAGGTCACAAATCTGTGTGAATAGGAAACATTAGTTATTAAGCTGCATGTAAGAGTTGAAGAATTAGGAATAATCTAATTCTCTTTACATATGTTTGAGATGTACCTTATAGGGTGAGCAGATGAGCCGACTCCTGATGATAAGAGTGAATTTAGATGATGGGTACTCTGTCTCTCCCTCCCTCTGCGATAGATTATGAGCCTTTCTTTTTTGTGTATTTTTTATTTTTGATGAAAGGCCATTTGCATCTACGTGCAATGCTATGGTAAAAGAGCTTCCTCCGTCTTCAGTAACTCTCAAAATAATAGTCCCATGTTTGTTTTCTACCAAATCGTACAGCAGAATGTAAGTTGTATTCTTGACCCAAGATTAGGTTTAAATTGATGTTTATTTTTCTTTTGATAGGAAATGAAACTGATAGTATTGCTCCAAAAAAAACAAAAGAAAAAAGAAAAGAAAAAAGGGATACAAAAGAGCTGATTGCCTAATATATCAGAGGACAAGATAACCGCTGAATCCCAAGAAACCTCTAAGACTTTTAATATTGGTAGGAGCAGGCTGATGCACCATACTCTCTACCTTGTGGAAGCCTGCTGCCGCTCCTTCACCACCAATTTAGTGCCTTAAATACACCATTGGGGTTTGGGTGAAATCACATTTAGAAAGTCTTGGAAACAATTGTTGTTGTCTAAGTAGGTAATTACTTTATGGAGATGTTGCACATGTAGACTCATTGAGGAACTTTAGACAGGAATCTCATAAAAAATTACCAACAAAATTTTTCTCAAATAACGCTTGAAGACCTCCTTCATCAGGGTTTGGAAGGTTGCTGGGGGTATTGGTAAGCCCAAAAGGCACTCTAAATCCCCACATGCTATGAAGCACGGATACTTCAAAAGGGTCATGAATCTATATCTGATACATGTTGGATATGCTCCGATACGTATCTGATACGCATTCTAGAGTATCCCCTTTTTTTGGTTCAAATATCTTGAAATTCAGATAAGTGTGGGATATACTGGGGATTTGTTTGGAGTTGAATTTGTAATTTTATTCTAAAATTGAAGGGTCAATTTGCACTTTGCACTTTCAAATTATAGGGGAGGCCAACATAAAACATTTTTATAAAGTTTTTGAACTTGTCAAGAAGGAAATAATATCATACAAACATTTGTTTTTGCGGAACACATAAGAAATCTTGCACTTGTGATACGTAAAAAAATAAAAATAAAATAATAGTAATAATATCTGAAATGGAGTAAAATTAAAATACTAGCATCTACATGGTTTTGTTCATCTAATCTGTTTGGCATCTTATCTATATTTGAATTGTGCCGGGATTGGGGTGCAGCTGTTCAGTAATGTTTTTGTTCTAAATAGTCAGTTGGGGGGCTACTATTCTCCTGTGGATTGCTGCAATTATCACTCGTTTGATCTTTTGATATTTAAGCCTTGTATTGTGTAGTAAATCTGTCAATTCCTCTAGGCCTTTGGTGGACTGCTGGTTCACCAATGATATATTCTCCATTGTAACGCTTTGATTTGTTGATATTAATAATAGCGTTTTGTTTCTGATCAATAAAAAAATATTGTTGTTATTATTTTATGTGCTATTATATACACGCAGATATATGTATATATATTGGGGAAGGTTCAACTTACACCTTGGGTAAAACAGATAATTTTTTTTTTGGGAAAATCAATATCAAAACCAACCCAAACGAAACAAGCTCCCAGGGGCATACCCCAGGCATACTATACAAGAACTCTTTCACTCACTCCCCAGTTCTTGCAAACTAGCCAATTGGCATAGTTCCTACTAACTCTCCGCGGCCAAGCCTTAGCTCTCACATAGTTCTCAATATCCATTATTACACTCTCACTATTGCTAAATTTATGCCTAAAAATTCGATTATTCCTTAAGCGCAACAGAAAAAACATATCCACAAATCCTAGCAGCAACCGCAGGGACCTTTCTCATCGCCATAGCTTTTGCCAATTCCTCTTCCTGGTTAGCACACATATTGATGCTCATTCCTCTTCAAAACTGCGTTCCCCCCCTTCTAGCAAACGATCACACAAAAAACAGGTTATATTATTAAATTATGATCCGTATAAAATTAAGTAAAACCAAGTATAGTGATTAAATGGTTACAAATATTTGATCGAGTTGAAACTTTGCACACTTGATAAAAACAACAAAAATAGCTTATCCATTGGTGGAGTTGGTGAATTATGAATCTGAGAAAAAGTTGAGTGGTTGTAGAACTTTTTAATCTTACGTTGTTGTAATTTGAACCTTCTCCATATATATTTATACTCAACGAAACCCAAAAAGTATCTGTATCCTTCTTTTTTCTTTTTTTCCGAAAAATCTGTTTCGGCATATCCGTACATGTGCTTCTTTGCCCCTTGAGCTCTAAAAGTAAATTTATAAGTTTTGTATATATCAGCTTCATGGATTCTGACTTGGTGGTAGCCAGATAGTGCGATGTATGCTGGATTCTGGAGAACACCTTGGTCCCTGTAGTTCATCAAGTAGCTCCACAATTAGCGGACTTGGGTACCTTTCACAGTGCCCTCATTTAATCTCCTAAAAGCAACACAAAATCTACAAGTACCATCTCTCTTCTTGACTAGGATCACAGGGGAGCAAATGGGCTATGCCTAGGTTGTATGTCCCCTGCGTTCAGCATCTCCTTGATAAGTTTTTCAGTTTCTGTCTTTTGGACAAAATGGTATTTGTATGGCCTTTGATTTTTTTTTTGGGGGGGGGGGGAGTTCAGAATTTGGTTTGAGAGGAATACGATGGTCTAAGCTTATAGAAGGAGATAGGATTTTTGGTTCGGCAAGTATATCTTGGAAGGTGTGCAGAAGTTCTCGAACTGCTGCAGGTGGTTGTTTTGGTTCTGGGTCCACAGCTATGGCACATAGGTGCCCTATTAAACTTTAAGCTCCCTCTGTGTACATTTTGGCTAGTGATTTGCCTGAAATGGCTTTAAGAGCGGTTGTCTCTTCAGTGCCTTGCAGTGTCAGTCTCCTTCCACCCTTCTTAAAAGATAATTTCAACTGCTGAAAGTCAAATAAGATGGCGCTGTACGGCCTCATCCAATCTGTACCCAGCACAATGTCACGTCCTCCTATTGCTAGCAGCCTGATTTCTGCTTCAAAAGATAGTCCATGCATGGTCCATTTTAGTCTTAAATATATGGCATCACTCACAAGTTGGTTGCCTTAAGCAATAGTCACTACCATTTGCCTAGTTGGCTGCATTACTTCCATCTCGAAAATGTCCAGGGATCAATAAAACCGTGGGTACTCCCACTGTCGATGAGAACTCTGATTGGCTGGCCTTCAATTTTCCTCTGAATCCTTATGGCATTGTTGTGAGTTGCATTGCCATTAAGGGCATGAACTGAAATTTCTCTGTAATATGAATTCTTTTTGGACACAAATTTCTTACTTCAACTACTATTCTACCTCCTTACCACCCACCACCATATTGCTGACCTCCTCCTCCAATCCACTCAAAAAACTGAATATAAAGTATTTGTCGCATAATCTCACATTTTTCACCAACATTAGAGCTTTTAACTTAAATTGCTGTTGATATTCCTCCATTGTCCCCTTTTATGTCAACATATTGAATTCCCCAACAATATTATCGTGGTCCAGATCTTGAAACTTGCTACAAACATCCCTATCAAACTCCTCCCATGTAATTGTCAATTTACTCTCCTGATGCTCATGATACAACCCCTCCTTGTGTATACAAGCCGTTACTATATTTTGCTCATTAGTCATGGGGTTAATTTGAAAATATTTCTTGCACTTACAAATCGAAGAGCTGTGGTCATTACCATCAAATGAGGGAAAAATAACTTAGGGATTTTAGTGGTATTACCAAAGTTATTTGAGTTCCGTGAAGGTCCATCTGCAGATCTGCTATTGATGCTCTCTCCCTTGTATTGAGAATGGTTGGCTCAAACCATTAATCCCTCATCGGAAAATTGTATGACTCAACAAGGGTTGATAAGAAGGGTAGTGTCACGACATAGTAACGAGTCCTTTTAAGATAAAACCCCACACCTGTGGCCCAAAGGTGCTCAAGTTGGGAACAATATCGTTACTATGTGCGTGGACCGGTGGGCCCAGCCCATTCCCTGGGCCCAGTTCATGTGCCAGTGAACACAACACCTTGGTGCTAGCTTGATTGGGATTTGCAGTACTTAGCTTGCTTCACCCATCACTGCCTTGCCTTTGCTCTTCTCGATGAGAATTTGTTTGGCCCACTGAACGGAGCCTGAATTCATTTGTCCTACTGAATGGAGCCTTTAGATTTGGAGAAGAAACAACATTTTCATTATGTTCAGATCATACATTTCTTAGCATCTATAGCAAGAAGAAGACAAAGAAAAGAAAATAAATAACAGAAGTAACACAACAGCTAGCTATTCTCCAGCGGTAACAAATAATAATCCCCTCTTACTAAAATGATACCATTCAGATTATTTATAAATAGGAACAAACCTAAATACCCTTCCAATATTTAAACACTCTGTTGCTTCCGCTACGTAATTTTGGAACCAAAATACTACGGGATGCGCTATTGCGATTGAAAACACTGCACTTACTAGAGGCCTAGGCGAAGTGACTAGACAATGCCCAAGTTCCTAGGTGTCTGCTTATTTGCTTTCACTTTATAGTTTTTGGTTGAATTGTGTACTTTCATCTTTTGATTGTGTTCCGTTATTTAGTCACTTATGCCATGCCTACCTTTAGAGAAAGAATTGAGTTATTAGATCGGTAGTCCTCCAGCGTATGCTTTGATGTGCATTGAGAAGAGGGAAAGTTTCTAGAGCATCCAAGACTTCAATCCCTTCAACAAAGTTCTCGGGTCCAAGGTTACCTAATTCATGGGACACTTTGGTACGCCATATGTGTACGGGTGCGGGATACGGTTCCTAGCCCGATACCCGATGCAGTGGAGGTAGGCTTAGTAGGAACTTGTAACACTATTTTGGGTTGCGTAAACTCTTTTTATCATCTCTACTATACATATGTATATAGAGAATACTCCCTCTGTCCAAAATTAAGACTTTTCAAATGCAGCAGAAACTGTTTCTAGTGTACAGAGTTTTTCCAGGCAATGAAATGTTTGCCCCTGTTTGTTTGGTATGATCACAAAAATCTTGAACCCCAAGGAATAGAGATACCATAATGAAAGGAACATAAGAGTTCGTCGCTAGGTATTTGACCAAATAGGATCGTCCAGTTCCTATAGAACCCATCAGACTATCACTAAAATACCCCTAGCGGGGACAAGGCTAAGCGGAGCGAAAAGTGTTTTTCTAGCGTGCCTTCAGTTTGAATCAAAGTTTGGAAAACAATGTCAAAGTAAATTACACTCTGTCTTACATTTTCCTTGAAACCAAACTGGCCCGTATCATTTATAGGTAACAAGACACAGCCTAAGGGTCCAATTTGACCTTCGTACTGATACATTAATTTGCACATAATCAATGCTACAAATCTTGAATTAATTTCAAGACGTGTATCACTAATGGGTTCTTTAGTTATTTTATATTGCTCAAGTTGTGGATTCCCTGCTTACTGGGGGCTATTGAATAGATCTAGGACTGAGATTGTTTTGGGATTGACTTCTCGAAAAATATTCAAGAAGTTTATCATCTTCCTTGTTATAATGGTGGTTTTGCGTTTCAAATTGTATACTAATACAAAGACTAACTTGAAATACAGGAAAGGCTAAATAGGACACTAATGGTTTGCCAAGACAAATTCGAGTCCGCAAAGCTCCAACACATCAAAACCGACGTGGCTAAGGATTTGGAGTCATGTGTTAACCAATCGGTCGAGGACAGCATCAAGACATTGCCCCATCTTGTTGGAAGATTAAAGGCTTCTCTCTCCATCAATGACTGAAACAGGAAAAGGCAAACAAAAAAGGGTAATGCGAAAAGTTAATTTCACCAATTTTTGAGTACTTCTCATTTCACAGTTGAAAGTGATTATAGTTTTGAAGGGAGACTTGATATATTGATCACCTTGTAGTGACTTTGGACGGCTAAGGAATAAACTCTAAATTATAATTTGCCAATTGATTTTACTTTGTAGTTCTGAGAGAGGAGCATTTTAGGTTACAATTTATAAGCAATGCGGAGTATATGATCTTCACAAATTTATGATGATATTGGTTGTTGAATGTTGAGTTTAGAAATGATGAATGGTTGGATAATATTATGCTGGTTCTTTGCACATTTAGCTTTGTTGTCCAGGTTAGGTGTTCGCGACAACAACCAAAAAAAAAAAAAAAAAACGTAAAAGCAATAAATAAAGGCAGATCTATGATTTTCGGGAGTGGGTTAACATTAAAATGTTAAATAATGAGTAACGATTTTTGGATTTGATTATAACTTGGTAAAGATATATGTATACAGTTAGGATTCGGTGCAGACCAGTCCGTATAAAGTGATTTTTTTTATGACGTTTTTGTGTTATAAAAAACACTTTTTAAATGTTTTTATAATAAAAAAAATATTATAAAAAAGCACTTTTTAAATGTTTTTATAATAAAAAAAATGTCATAAAAGAATTAATCCGTAAAGATTGATATCAGAAAATAATGTCATATCTATATATATAGAGTTTATGGCAACATTTAATGGACCCATAAAATTCGGTGGCGCGTGAGATTTAGGAGTGAAAAGTTTGAAGCAATTTTTTGAGTAGGCAATGAAGCTAAAGTTTTAAGGTTGCAAATGGGCTGTACTATCTAGTTGGGCTGTGTAGACTACACTATAAGCATTTTTTTTTCTTGGGCTGGGCTGGAGCCTTGGTTTGCTCAACCCAAAATCCGCCTTCAGCAATAAACAAACACACACAAAGTCAAAAATATAACATGTTTCGACAATTTACCTACTCTAAAGTTACTATTATTAGCAGAGCCTAGACGCGCTGAATGGCTTACACTTAGTTGTGTGGTTATGTCACCTTTTTCTTTTATTTATTTAATTTTTTGTTTTTGTATGCCTAGAGTTTATTAACTGATGTAGAACAAGACGTTAAAATCTATTTGGCAAAAATTGACCGTCGCAAGCTCGCCAAGTCTAAAAAGTAACAACATCAGAATCACATGGGGTTAGGCTAGTTTGACCTGAAATGGTCTAAAAAATTCAAGCCATTCGTTTTTGGTAATGATGCATGCTATTTTTTTTGCCAAATTCTTTCATTTAGGCCATTGAATCTGTGAATTTAGGTTAAATTTGACATCCGTCAAATCCAGCGCGATTCTCGGCATTAGCACTACGAGATCCCATGATCTTTGCGATTTTCTATTTTTGACAATTATTTTGAATTTATTTCATTCTTGTATTTTTTCTCTTTTGTAAGAGAATTTCTTTTTAATAATTTAAGGCAGACGATGATTGAATAAAATTTGAGTGTTTTCTTTTATATTTTGTGTGTTTATTCCTTGCTTAGCGAAAGTCACCTATTCTATAACTTTTCGCTACGTCATCAACAATGTTATTTATGTAGTAGGTTGATGATTATAAGAGATTCTTATGAAAACATATACAATCTAGTTGTATAGTTTACATAAGGAAGTTGGTTGTCTTTTTAGTGTAGAATTCTTCATGCCATATCTTCATAATAAGTTGCCTTGTGGGAGTGTATGTCCTTAGGTTAGTTTCACTGAACCTTGTCATGGGACGAAGCTAATGCCTTGGTCTGGGCTTGGATACTCCAACTGTGGGTTCAGCCTGTGCCTGGTGAGGGCTTGTTTAGTGGTCTGATAGTTTGGACCAGTTCACTGGCCCAACAAGATAAGGTATGAGGAGTGATTTATGCACGCTGGCTTTTTATGCGCAAGAGGAATATGTATTTTAAATTAAAAAATATTTAAGTTGTTTATTTCTTTCTATATTTATGTTCATATAAATTGGATGTCTATTCGATAACTCGTAACCTTCTTATTACTAAGGATGATTTTACCATTGAACTACATTCTTTTTTTCTTTATGATTTTCATTCTAACTTAAAATTTATGTGTGCATAAAAATTAGACATGCGAATGCATCGCGTGTACTTGTGTCTAGTAACTTAAAGTTCATAAGTTTAAATCGGCTTCTCAATTGCAACTAAAGTTAGAAATTGAACCGCGGAGGTTTATTGGATTATGTCTTCAAAAGTAGTAATCTCTTTCGTATTGAAATCTTATATTTAGTAAAAACTTAGTAATATTAGACAAATTTGTTGAGTCCTATATAAGAAGTTTAAAGGCTTTGTAATTATTATCTACTCTTCTTTTGTTTGGGTATTAAGGTTGATCCAAACCCCAAGTCCCAACCACGACACCTCATTATGTTGTCGAACTTATTTCAATTGTTGTTTCACTTTTGTCAATTTCAATATGCAGTTAAAGTTATTGTTGTGACAATATATACTTAAAAATAATAGCTATAATATTTTATATGTTGTAAGAGGGCAATGCTTCGAGTATCTCGCTAATACTTCCTCTTCTCTGAACACTTGATCTTTAATCATGGCTTGTATATGCATATTAAAACAAAAATATAACAATACAACCAGAAGTTGTATTAAAAGATAAACTTTTGCCAAGGACCGGAACAATATACTTGTATATATATAGTGTTAAATTTTCTCCTTAAAATTATATATATGAGTAGCAAGTGTATTGTTTGTTCGATTTAGTTGACCAAATTTAACCCAAGCATATATGGGATGAACAATTTATACATATTTATAAGACCTGATTATGTGTCATAACATTTTAATGATTATTAATTATATATAGTATAACAAATTACATTGTTTTGTTGTTAATAAAAAAGGATCTCAACAAGCTATTATATTTTTCTATTAAAAATTATTTATATTGAATAAATAATAAAATATTGGAGAAAACTAAATAAAATAAAATTTTACAAGTATAGATGAATTAAAAAAACATATTATCTTAGAAACTAACTCATTTATAAATTCTAATAAATAAGTTCCAATTTCCAGAGAATGTCTATATGTATACTAAGGATTATAACAATGAATTATATATGTTGGATATATTGTTATGAATATAAATAATGATAAAAGAATACACAAATCGTTTCTTTGTAAATATTCAATACCCCCACGAAAAATTGATCACATCGGAATACCTTCCATGGCCCAATCCATTTTGAATTTGATAAATGCATTGCAGCGGATCGAAGTTCATTTTTCTTGTATTTTGATGACAAATTTGATGAGAAATATTCTCCAAGCATGTTTTTCTTCAAATATCAGAATAAATTTGAGGGCAAAAAAAATAATTTTAAAATAAAATCATAAGTTTTGGACCTCTAACCACTCTATCAAATTGAGGGAGGACCGGATTACTCTTAACATGATTTTCCTCAAATATGAGAATAAGTTTGAGGTCATAAAAGTTATTTTAAAATAAAATAAATACACAAGGTTTGGAAGAACATTTGGAACCGCTATATGGGAGGACTTTGAGTTACTCTAACATAACACTGGGTTTGAAATTGAAATAAAGTGGAAATACCGAAAATCAAAATATACCAAAAATTCGAGTTGTTTGGTATCGGTTTCCAATTTCAAATATCGATTCGTAAATTATTAAATTTGATATTAAGCCTTTTATTTTGATTTTGGTAAAACAATTTACCAATGGATGTATTGAAATGGCACCGCCCATATCTGTGGAACTTGAATAGCTCTCAAGTGCTCCATTATAAACGAAGACTCTTTGTAGTACAAATTGTTTACATTATAATTAAAATTATTTCACTGTCTGACTCGTCTTAAAAATGAGATAAATCACTTGCACTATTTTACTTTGCCTAAAATTATGGTAAATATTGTAAAAGTAAATGCCAACTTTTTCATTCCCAATGTCGACCAAGAAATTGCCTTTTCCAACATTGAAAAGCACCCAAACAAAACCTAATAGTGTCATAGGCAGCATAGAGTAAATAGTGTAACGACTTCCGAGTGGGCGAACTATTCTTGCACTAAAAAAAATTGATACTTGCCAGAATGAGTTGTGGCCTCTGAGTTAAAATTAGTCCCATCTCAATGCAAGTGTAGGATTACCTCGTTATAAAGACCTAAAAAATAATTAGTGTAATAATTTTGATTAGGACATACAAAGTGGATATTTATCATTCAATAACATGGTATCATCAACAATAATACAACAATCTGAAAGCATTAAGGATGACATTCATAAAACAAATTCTTCACAAGCTTAAAAGAAAAGGAGTCTGGTTCGTCCGTCAGTTTTATTCCTCTGAATTTAGTTTCAAATCATCAGTCCACACTGACTACAAAATCCACGCTCTCAAATCTCTCCAATTAATTTACACAAACATCTTATTCTACTTTAATCTCTCATCAATTCACTTAACAACAATAAGAACACAAACTCTTCCTAAATACCAGTCTAGATGGAGAACAAATCGAAGAGAAAAAGCACAATATAGTTCACTCATCGTTCTTGTTTTTCTGGGATTCAAACTTATCGATAGCTATTTGAAGCTCGTCTGAACCACCAACAGCTCTCATGGTGTAGAAATAAACCCCAAAGACAAACCCAGTCAAGCCACCTGCAACCACCAAGTTCTTGGTCTTCGGTGCAAGCCTTCCGAACCCCAACAACATACTAGCCATTGCTCAAGCAAAAACCCTGTCGTTCTTGTTATATGCCGTTTACGCCTGCAAATTAGACAAAAAGTAATAATGTTAAAGATACCGAGCAAAGTTGTGAAGTCCGTCAAAATGTGTCATATCATGTTCGAGTTAGATTTATATTTCTGTGAAGAATCGCTTGATTCATGCCCAACCTGTGAAAAAGAGTTGATATCAGTTTCTTCGCTGACGAAGTTCGCATGTGTTAAATTACCTGTTAGTTATCTGAAATTCTGAATCCCTCAAGGCTATAAGCCTTGACGCTTTAACTAATAATTCAATGTGGATTAACATTGTGTCTCATTTTTCTAGGTCTATTGGGATGAACAAATAACAGGTAAAGAAGATCCGACTTGGGTTCTTTCTCAGTATAAGTGAAAAAGAAGAGCTGCCTCCAAAGCCAATGGCACCCAGTAACAAAAACTCCAGAAGTGTGCATGTTGATGTTCAGGTGGGCGAGATTTCTATGTATGGAACTGTGGAAATTTTGCATATTTTGACCTTTACTGAAAATGTGGGTAATGATGTTCATATGGCTCTTGAAGTTGTATTCCGATTTGAAATCTATTCCAAATGGTTGGAATAGAGAACCTACAGGTGAGCGATTTGACTAGTCTGGTTGGTAAAGGTATCCAACCAGGCATTGGAGATCCTGGGTTCGAGTCTGACTTGGTTTGGGAGCGCATTTTTTTTTTTTTTTTGGTGGTGGGAAATTTATTTGGGATCATCAGCCAATGTTTTGTGTTCTGAGTGGTTAGTTTTGGGAGTACATAATCTGAACTCCACAATTTTGTTATAGGCTTCATTGTATCCTGATCGAAATATTCTCGTAACCATCATGTACACGCCACATTATGAGAAAATGAGATAATTATTTTCAAAAAGAATCAAATATCAAGCCTTGATGTCTGATAATCAATTTTCTATTTTCTGACGTTCTCTCTTTTAGACCATAATTCTCAACAAAAATTTCACTAATTTTTATCATCATGCAGAAACATTAGTGGTAAAACTTCGTGTGTCAGGCTTAGATCACTGAGTCACTGACAGTACATCCTAAAATGTGTAGAAATTCCAACTTGAGTTTCTCAGCCATAATACTTAATTTCCTCATAACCTAAAACAAACTGGTGATGCAACAGTGGATATTTTAAATTACGTAAGACTTGAACAAAAAAAAAAAGTATCGTAGTGGTTCCAGTCACAACTCATAATTGTGCCGATCATTTAGAGCTTGTTTGCTTCGAGTTTGTGTTTTCCTCACATAAAAGATCTGGTATGTTTCACATGTAGAGTCCGAGTTTTAGCAAATGAATTGGCATCCGTGATTCAAACTCTAGAAATGAATTATGAGAATTCATATGAAAATTTAGTCATTTACTTAGGCAGGAATCAAGGATCACTAGGAAACATAAACAGCCTCGAATCAAAGGAGCACTTAAATTATGTATGCTTCGGAGGCATCTCCAAATTTGATGATAAGGCCATGAATGGGGCTAAGTATTCTTCCAATCAAGGCATGACACATGGATGGATTGAACCTACGTCAGTTAAGGTTGACGGATACTGACAAAGACAAATTTCTGGCACACAGTTAGATCCCCTTAATTGAAACTTTCTAGGTTGCTACATTGTTACACTGAGGAGGGAGATATATCTTGCATTTGCAGCTTGTGAGACTTGAACCTGGGATCTCATACGCTTAGTCAGACTAATTTATTGGCATATGTTGGGATGGGTAATTGCTGAATTTTAGGCTGCCATAGGGAGGGCAGAATTTATCCCTCTGAAGCTAGCCAACCATCTTGTATTTGTCTAAATAAAACTTACTCACTCCACCCATAATATTATGGTTTGACTATCATATCTAGCTCAGTTTTATCATTTTAACAGTTTGCTCGCATCTCAACACTTCATATGATCTATTTATTGCATAATAGGATACGGTTTGGACGCTACACGGAGGAGGAAAATAGATTGTAAGACATGCTCTTGATACCTATTCAATTTCTGTTGGATTAAGTCTTCAAATCCTAGTACATAAGTTTAGCACTACTAATAGGTAAATGGAACATTGAGTTGAAGGGATTGTAATAGTAATCATTCTTGGAGTGAGATAGTATTTGAAGCAACTGCTTTTGCCTGTAGAGTATGGTCAGACCCAACCTATCCACTACATATTGTGACTTGTAATTGTGTTTTTCTAGGACTGCTTTATTCTTGTCAATTTAATACTGCACAGAAAAGGTTTCGTTGTAATAAACACTCAATTCTACAAATGATCTGAAATATAATACGCACCAATAATAATGGGTTCAAAATAGAAACCAATAAGGCAATAATAACCAATCATAAGATTGAAATTTGAATTTTCTCACCCTTTTCTAGTCTAAAAGGAACTGTGTTGGCTAATTTTTGCTTCAATTCCAATACCGAAGTTCGGAATTGGTTTCTCAAACACACCCTTAATAATACTTCTTAACTTATTTAATGATTGCACTAATATTGGGAATACAACAGGGATCACTAACCCAATTAACATCACTATGCATATTTAATCATTATCTTGCAAGAAACACAAAATGCATAATAACAACGCAATTAGGCTTACATATATACATACAATTTCCTTTGTAACAGCTAAGTTTTATACAAAACAACAATCTAAAGCACTTTTCCAGTTGAAAACACATATATACTTGCAACTTCCTGTGTTTCCGACAGGCAATTAAACAGAAGCTAAGGTAACAATTATATATATGTGTATATATATATTTTCCCCACCAAAACTCCTTAATTATCAACAATTAGTAGGTAACACCAACAAGAATGAATGCTCAAAAAAGATTTTGCCCACACCTTAGTTAAATTACCTAATATTAAACTAATATGCAACAGTGCTGCTCTGTATATATACGCATAATCACTAACAACCCCTTCCACATATATAAAATGTACAGCGCTGGTCGCAAGTGAATGGTCATGTGAGAGATGTGAGAATAAAATGATATATCTTATAGAAGAGAGAACCACACTTTATATACAAGTGAAAACCTAGAAAATAGGGTTTCTTCCCTATAATATAAAATACCTATCTAGCCCTTAAGTGTTATGTGACCTAAGCATACACATCATATACATTACATAAATATAAATCTCAACACTCCCCCTCAAGCTGGAGCATACAAGTTATATGTTCCAAGCTTGTTACAAATGTAATTGACTCGAGGTCCACTGAGAGACTTAGTGAAGGTATTAGCTAGTTGATCATTTGATTTTATGTAGCTAGTAGTGATATCTCCTGAAAGCATTTTGTCTCTAATAAAGTGACAGTCAATCTCGATGTGCTTGGTCCTTTCGTGAAAAACAGGATTAGATGCAATGTGAAGAGCTACTTGATTATCACATATCAACATCATTTGTTGAATCTTTGTAAACTTCAGCTCCTAGAGTAATTGTTTCATCCAAACAAGCTCACACGTTGCTTTTGCCATGGCCCGATATTCTGCCTCGGCAGTGGATAAAGAAACAATTGATTGTTTCTTGCTCTTCCATGAGACCAAATTTCCTCCAATGAAGATACAATACTCACTTGTTGAATGTCTATCATAAGGGCACCCTGCCCAATCAGCATCAGAATAGCGAACAATTTCAATGTGGCCTTTACTTTCATATAGAAGGCCTTTGCCCGACGCCTTCTTTATGTATTTCAAAACACGGATAGCTGCCTCCCAATGACTATCATACGGAGCACTTAAGAACTGGCTAAGTGTTGAGATTTATATTTATGTAATGTATATGATGTGTATGCTTAGGTCACATAAGTACATAACACTTAAGGGGCTAGATAGGTAATTGGTATTATAGGGAAGCAACCCTAATTTCTAGTTTTTCTCTTGTATATACAGAGTTGTTCTCTCCTCAATAATACATATCATTATATTCTCACATCTCTCACATGGTATCAGAGGCCATTTTTCGTGAGAAATCCCTGCTGTGTATCAATTCCAGCAGTGTATAACCCAAGCCGCCCCTAAACCCTAGCCGCCACCCATCCTTTCTTCTATAACACATCCAATAACTCTTCGTTCCATCACACCAACTATACAAAGGTGGTCGGAATCCCTCGACGATGCCTCGCTGGAAAAACCAGCCAGAAAATCCATCCCACGCGCCACCACTGCTCCGCGCGTTAGATCCACGCGCCGACTACAACCACCGCGCGTGGCAACTCCGATCAACACCAAACACTCCAGTCTGACTCGTTTCACTGTTCCGCACATTGTTCCAAGCTTGGTTTGGTATTTCTCAGTCCGGAATCGCTCGTTTTGTTTGCTTTGGGATTGTGTTTGTTTGGAACTGTTAAAGGTTTAACTCCCTGCCCAAAATTTTCAGATTATTTTTTGGGGCCGTTTTTTGCCGGTATTCACATTGTTCTGGTATTTCTTCTACCCTTACTTGTGTTTATTCTTAATGGCTGCTCAAAGTATTGTGTTACCTAATAAATCCCTCATCAATTTCACAAATACACCCATTATCTGCTCAGAAAAATTATTTGGCTCGGGAAATTATATGTCATAGTCTGCCTCAGTAGAATTATGGTTTGTCAGTCAAGGTTTTGAAGAACATTTGCTCAAACGGGTTATTGATATCACTGAAAAAGACCGTCCACAATGGAAACAGATAGATGCTTTTTTATGCAATATCCTCTGGCAGTCTATTGACCTTGCTATCGTGAATCAATACTGACCGTATCTTACTTGTTATAAAGTTTGGCAAAAGGCTAAGAGACTCTATTCAAATGACATTAATCGCCTTTATACTGTTGTCTCTCGTATGAAGACGATTAAAAAGCAGGATCATGATATGCAAGAGTATTTGGGCTAAATTGAAACTCTTCAGCAGGAGTTTAATAAAATGATGCCTCTCTCAACTGATATTGTGTAACAGGAAGCAGATCGTGAAAAATTCTTTATGGCTCTTGCACTGGCTGGCCTACCTACCGAACTCGATTCTGTTCGCAATCAAATTCTGGCCAATCCTGGGGTTCCTACCATGGATACGATATTTGAGCAGTTAATTCGCATCTCTAAGGACTCTACCGCTTCCACTGATTCTACCATCTTGGCCTCTCAAGCGACTGATCGGAGAGATGGCAACGGCGAACAGAGAGGTCGTAATCGCCCCAAATGTACTCATTGCAATACTCTGGGTCATACTGTAGATCGCTGTTACAAACTCCATAGTTATCCGCCTAAAGTGGCTAACGTTTCACAGTATGATTCTTTCTCTAGGGATCCCTTTGGGACTATGACCGTCTCCGCTTCTGAGTTTTAGAGATTTCAAGCGAATAATCAGACATCAGCCGTAGCCTCAACCAGTCAAACTGGTACTTATACTGCCTGCATCTCTCAGTCATCCTTAATTGGGCCATGGGTTCTTGATTCTGGGGCTTCCGATCATATGTCTGGTAACAAAGATCTGTTTTTTCGTATTCATTACTCTAGTACATTATCTACTATTACCTTAGCTGACGGCTCACAAAGTAAAGTTAGAGGAATTGGACAAGCTACACCTTTGCCTTCTTTACCTCTAAATTCGGTTCTCTTTATAACAAATTGTCCCTTTAATCTAATTTCCATTAGTAAATTAACCCAAACATTGCCCTGTTCTGTTATCTTTATCGCTAATCCAGTTGAGAGAGGCATCATTTCATTAAACTCCTGCTGAAAAGTTTCAATTTGGCCCACATACTCTTACATATCATAATCCTGCTTTTTAATCATCTTCATACTAGAGACAACGGTATAGAGGCGATTAATGTCATTTGAATAGAGTCTTTTAGCCTTTTGCAATACCTTATAGCATGTATGGTACGGTCGGTATTGGTCAACGATAGTGCGGTCAATAGACTGCCAGAGGATATTGCATAAAAAGGCATCGATCTATTTCCATTGTGGAAGGTCTTTCTCGATAATTTCAGTAACCCATTGGATCAGGTGTTCTTCAAAACCCTGACCAACAAACCATAATTCCACCGAGGCAGACCAAGACATATAATTTCCTGAACCACTTAATTTTTCAGAACAAATAATGGGCGTATTTGTAAAGTTAATAAGGGATTTATTTGGTAAAGCAGCCATAGGATTAATCACCAAAAAATAATTGTTAAGAGATGGCAAAAAGAAGCCTGGAAACCTGTTGGAATTGGCTTAGAGAGAGGTTCTGGAAAATTTGGACAGAAATGGGTCACACACGCGCTGTCACGCGCGTGAACAGTAACGGCGCGTGGATCTCACGGGCGTGGAAGCAGTGGCGCGTGGAGGCGCGTGGTCGTCTGGCGGAGCACTTACACAGTGGGCTTCGTCTCGGGATTCTGAGCAGATCTGTGTAGGTAGTTCCGGGAACAGATAAGTATTTGAGGTGTTTTTGGAAGAAAGTGGGGCGGCCGCTAGGGTTTTGTGTAGAATAAAAGGGTGACGGCTAGGTTAAGGAGGGCTAGGGTTTCTCTGCTGGAATGGAGGCGCAGCAGGATGATTTCTCACAAAAAATCCTCTGATATCATGTGAGAGATGTGAGAATAAAATGATATATCTTATTGAAGAGAGAACCACACTTTATATACAAGTGAAAACCTAGAAAATAGGGTTTCTTCCCTATAATATAAAATACCCATCTAGCCCTTAAGTGTTATGTGCCCTAAGTATACACATCATATACATTACATGTGACCTAAGCATACACATCATATACATTACATAAATATAAATCTTAACAGGTCCTATCACACATGCTTTTTAGCGACATAAATTTTCATTATTTAATGCACTGGAGACGCTTTTTTCATCTCCAACAAAAAATAATTAGTCACTAAAAAGTACATCCTAGAAGGATGGTCCACTTTAGAGTTGCACTAGATATACATATATATATATATACCAACTGCTTAGAAATCAATCCTCATAATAGCACCGGTGACAATCTCTACCAAAGTTGTACTAGTGTTAATGCAAACAAAATCCCAGTACTTATTTAGCATGTGGTCGGTCTGCCTCACATAAATATTCCTAAGAGAAGCGTTGAATCATTATTGCCCTCTTCTTCTACAAACCGAGGATTTTTATGACCTTTTTTTCTATCTCCTCCGCAGGAATCTCTATAGCAGTCTTTGCATCTGGACAGAGAGTGAAGATGTCTGATATAACTCCTCCCGCCTGCAAACCAGTTGTGTGGTTTAGTAGCATGCATATGAACAAGACCTTCTGTGGATCATGCGCATGATCCTTCCGCAGCAAATTAAAATGCGACCGTGGCAGTTTCCAATTGTTTTCTGGACTTCTCCTTTGATAAGCCTCGTCTAGCATCTGGGTAGAAGAAATACATTGCTTGATTGCTGCTGCAGTTTTAGCTTTTTTACATTTTATTGTGCGCTCAGTCTTAGCAACTGCATCCTCATTTTCTTTCACATTCTGGAAATAAGTTGAAACGTTGGTTGGGTTCCCGGAGTTGTTTGTATGTGGTTTTCGTTATTTGACTTTCAGATGCTTCCCCTCACTTACCACTACGTGTTCCTCTGCTGAGTTCATGAAGAAAGGAGAAAGAACTCAGAGGTCTTCAATTACTTTCTTGCTCCATTGTCCATCTTTTTTACTCCTCTTGGACGAACCTGTTCCAATTCCTGTCTTATTTTCATACTCCTTTTCCTTTTTCAAGTTTTCGCAAATGGGAGGGGAAGCCACATTTTCAGTCCCCTCAATTCCAAGAGTGAATTCGACAGCCTTTGTATTTTTTTTTTTATCTCTTTGCCAACGTTTACTTCTCCCTCCCTTTGTTCCTCCATTTCAGACCCCCGAAAAGAAGGATGATAACATTGCGATTGTGTATGATTCTTATCATCCTCTTCGTACAGCAATCACCATGTACACAAATTGCAAAAAAAGATCATCAATCTCCTCGTCCTCATTTATCTCTTCTTTCACTTTCTTTTCTAAACACAGAGCAATCAACGAGAAATTTGAATCCTTTTTCCTCTTCCTCTTCTTGCCATCATCTTAGAGTTGTCAGACAAATGCACACCCTCATTGGCATCACTGACATTAATTTCGGTTTCTTTAGAAGAACCCTAATTCATGCTAGATTTCTCGTGTCTTACTCTTCTTTACAATTTTTTTTGTTCTATGCCATAGAGTGTCCATGCCAACTTTCACACACCTCAACTAATCCCTGCTCGCAATAAAGCACACCACTGGCCACCAGACCTTTTTTTTTTCTTTGCAGCTACCAGAACCCAAAGTTGAACCCAATGTTGCTACCACTGGGTCATTCTTGGTAGTTACATTACTATTATCTAAGCTGTTTATGGCATTGGGTTTATGGAAATAATAAGGGGAAACTAGGACTAATTGGGGCTGTTCTTGCACCAAATTTGAATCATATTATTACCAGAAGAAGAAAGGGAAGAGGATTATTTCTTCTTATCTATTTCTTCTTCAGGTTCTTCTTCATTATCAGCAATATATCATCATCCAGTTAACAATTATCTATCTATACTATTATAAATCGAAAGCTCCCTTGACCATTATGACACCAAAAGTTTGGGAATTTTTCTATTTCATTCTTACAATTATCTTTCAAAATTAAAAATTATTTGACGGGATTCAAAACCGAGTGGTTAGAAACAAAGATGCTTTGCCATCACTTGAACTGATCATATAGTTATTATAAAAGAAAGAAGAAAGAAGATAGAAGAAATGAACCTGAAATTCAAATATTTCCCTTCTCCAAGCCCTAGGTTTGCTTTGCTTTGGTTTCCGTGTCAGTTGAACTGACCAAGCTTCTCTGTAAAATTGGGTTCCGATGTGCAGTTGAGCGCAATAAATTGAGAAGGGACGCATAAATCTGCGGCTGGGCTTATGGTAGTTTAGGGGCTATCTTTTTTAGGTTATTGGGCTTATGTAATTTTCAACCTGTTTATTATAATACTTAATAATAATTTTTATGTTAAAAATATGATATTATATTTAAATTTCTCTTTTTGGTATTATTCAATAATAATTTTTCTTGAAATCAAATCGTCTGTAGCATTTACAGGCGCTAAAGTTTAAATTTGATTTTCGTATTGATAGATTAATTTGCATATAATCGACGGTTATTAACAAAATTTATTTGTTATGATAAGATTTTTTTATATTAATTATGCCAAAAAATAAAATAAAAATTCAAGATTCTTATTTTAAGATGGGAGGACCGGTTAGTACCAGTACAAGATTGTTATAAGAGTGATGCCACAAATCTCGAACTAATTTCAAGATTCATATCACTAACACTAGGTGTGGGTCTTTTATTGGATTGTTTAGTCGTATTAAATTGCTCAAATTGTGGATTCCCTATTTGCTGGGGGGGCTATTTAACAACTACTTTAAAAAAAAGGGTGTTATTATAACACTCCAATTTTATAGCTAAAACATTAATATAACTTTAACATCGCAATAAAAAATTTATTGATCATAGCAACTCATATGGTGACACTTTAAATTTAACCACTGAGTCAGTGTCTTGTTGCCGAACTTTGACATTCGATTCGTCAACCTTCCACCAACTTGAAATTTGACAAACTCTGGATGAGCCAATTTTTAAAAATATTTCACTGGAATTTGATTGCAACAAAAGGTTACTAAATTATAAGTTTATAACTTCTAACTCAATAAATTGCCATCCAATGCGGACTTTTAAGTCGGCAACTTGCTATCAACTTGTATGTTATGTATTGGGGCAATCAACCCTTAAATTGTAGTGACAACACCAAATAATTAATATTTTAGTTGCTCCTATAAAAAAAACTTATTTTAAATTTTTAGTGTTCTAGTTACAAAAGAGGGGTGTATATATCATCACCCAAAAAAATCCGAAATTTTTATCATCTTCCTTGTTATAATGGTTGTTTTCTATTTCAAATTGTATACCAATACAAAGACTATAACAAGAAATATAATACAGAAAAGGTTGAATAGGATAGTAATGGTATGCCGAAACAAATTTGAGTCCACAAAGCTCCAACATAATAAAACCGATGCGGCTAAGGATTTGGAGGAATTGTGCGTTAACCAATCAAGGGCGGATTTAGGGGGAGGAGGTGGCTGCGCCAAGCAGGGCTGTAGTCCATCTCATTTTTTTTTTTAATATTAATTAGAATACAGATATAGAAATAACTCAAACAAGCATAAAGTTTTAGTTCATTAATAATGTGAAGGTTTATATAAATATAATTAGCCTGTAATTCAATTGCTATATACAATTTTGAGTCCCGCGTATGTTGTTTTCTGCTTTTGGCTTTTGTTTCAAAATTTTAATTTTTTCGTCCCAAATTTTTTTAATAATGAAATATTTATTATTTTTAATAAAAATCTAATTTTTTTTTTTTGTCTCAAAAACTTTTAGTAATGAAATATTTGTTATTTTAAATACTTGCCACATATAAAATTCTTATTAGCGGTCGAGGTCAAATTGATTTTCACATATTCCTTTTACATCATTTCCCCGATTACGAAAATATTAGATTCGCCCTTGTAACCAATCCGTTGTGGACAGCATCAAGACATTGCCCATCTTGTTGGTAGATTAAAGGCTTCTCTCTCCATCAATGACTAAAACAGGAAATGCAAACAAAAAAAGGTAATGCAAAAAATTTCTTTTGCCATTTTAGTACTTCTTGTTAGTAAAATAGTATGAATAACCGAAGTAAAAATAAATAGAATTTAACCCTGCGCCTGAATGCGAGAGAAAGAGCCTTATTTTTCTTAAAAACTTATGAATTAATGAAAGGTGTTCTTTTATAAACTCAACTTTTCCCACAAAAATCCAATGTGGGACTTAATCCTTCTCATTCTATTTTTTATCTCAAGTTGCTCACTTTGAGTGACAATTTATCATTCATCCCATATCTGTTTTGAGCAAACAAATACACGATCTCGATGTACTCACGGAGGAGAACACGAATCTATAATTTACTTTCACAACCGAGTGTGAAATCCCGTCTAAAATTACCCTCAAAATGATTCAAAAATGACTTTAAAAACCCATTTTCCAACACTTCTCATTTCATAGTTGAAGTGATATGAGTTTTGATGGAAGACTTGATATATTCATCACCTTGAACTTGACTTCGGAGGTCTCAAGGGATATGTAAGAGTGGTATATGCTGCAATTTGGCTTAGTCCATAAACTCGAAATTATCATTTGCCAATTGATTTTACTTTGTATTCTGAGAGAAAAGCAGTTTAGGTTATGATTTATAAGCAATGCAGAGTATATGATCTTTGCAAATTTATTATGATGTTGGTTGTTGAGTTTAGAAATGCTAAATGGTTGAATAACATTATGCTAGTTCTTTGAACATTTTAGCTTTGTTGTGCTTTTAAGCAATTTTTTATGCAAGTGAGTCAATTAGAATAATGTAAAAAGACCCACCTGAATCTGAGAAATTACGAGTTCAAGTTTTACTCGGGATGAGAAGAATAGAGAAAGAGACTTGAACATTTCTTTTCTTTTTTTGGGGGTGGGGGGAGAATTTTTTATCTGTCAATTGTGGCATGTTTGGATTGTGGGTTCTTAGGAGAGAAAGGAAATGAAATAGTTTTGTTTGGAGAAAACTAACAGGAGGAACAGTTCTCTTTTTTGGGAAGAAAACAAAATCGATGTTCAAAAAGAATTTGTAATTCTTTTATTTTAGGCTCCACTTAATAACAATAAAAATGAAAAATGACAAGAAAAACGTTAAAGTGAAAATAAGTTGAGATCTCTTATATTTTGACTTATTTAATGGAAAATATATTTTTTTGGTGCTAAGAAAGAAATTTTTTTAATAAAAAATAAAGAATGATTAAAGTCATTTACTCATCAAAAATAGATATCATTTAACTACGTTGATCACTCAACTCTTTTCTATCTCCTGGTATAAATAATTTATTTTTTATTATCATTTTCCATTTGTTTTTCTTTCTTTTTATTAAAAAAAAGGAAAAAGAATTCCAAGTGACCGTTCGTATATTTCAAAGTAAGGGTCCACATTCCTTTTTGAAACTTAATCTACGTGCTAAAACTTATAAGGTGAAATGAGTTCTGTCCTAAATTAATATTTGATATGAAAACATTTCATTCTTAAAATATCTAACCGTAAAATTCAAATATGAAATATTAATTAGGGGAGGAGGAGTATTTTCCTCATACGTTATCTTTCGGGTATGATACCAACTTTTATTGATTTTCTAATTTTAGCTGTATTGCCATTTATAGGATAAAAGTACATTGAACCAAGATTTGACCTAGCAACCTTTTTGTTATTAAGAATTATCTTAACTATTGAGCACATTTCTTTTTGTTTATTCTTTTAATTTTAACTTATATTTATGCGTGCGTAGAAATCAGACATGCACATGTATCGCATGTACTTTGTGTCTAGTAACTTGAAGTTCATGGATTCAAATCGGCTTCTCGGTTGCAACTATAGTTAGAAATTGAACCCAAGTCGGAGGTTTGTTGGATAATGTCTTCCAAAGTAGTTATCTGTTTTGTATTGAAATCTTATATTTACTAAAAATCCAGTAATTCTAGGGACAAATTTATTGGGTCCCTATAAAAGAAGTTGAAATCAAGGAGAGATAATATAGGCTCCGTTTGATTCCAAAGATAGAAAAGGGAAATAAATTTAGTTAGTTTGTGTGAAAAGATAGAAAATAAGGTGAGAGATGTTACTCATGTTATGAGTACATATCTCCATCCTTTAATATTTTTGGTAGAAAATTTTTACTCACCACCAAGCAAAGAAAATTTCTTCATGGAAAAACTTAAAAATTAAGAGGATATCACTTCTATCACTCAACTTATTTTCTATCTTTTCACCAAAACTAACTTAATTTATTTTCTTTTTCCAACTTGCAATCAAACGGAGCCATAGTGTCACTTATTCTTTCTGCATATTAAGGTTAATCCAAATCCAACCATACGACATCTCATGTATTACATCGTTCAACTTATTTCAATCGTTTCACTTTTGTCAATTTCATTATGGAGTCAAAGTTACTGTTGTGACAATATACATAAATTTAACAATTATAATTTAAGGATTATAATTGCCCAGGTAGGCAGAATATATTTTATATTGTAAGAGGACAATTTTTTCAAGTTTTCTGCCCCCCCCCCCCCCCCCCCCCCCCCCCCCCCAATTCGAACACCCAATTCTTAATCATGGCATGTGTATATATATATATATTAAAAAACTATAAAAAAAATTACTGTATAGTCCCATAGTATCAATGGAAATTTTTAAAAAATAATTGAAAGTTCACAGGCAATTTGTCCTCAGCATGAAAGTTCTATAACAAAATAGAAAAACAATTATAAAGGATAAATATAGGTTTGTCTTTAGCATGAAGGACACTTTTTTTTCCTATTAGTTTGCGGGACAAATTTTTATATAAATGACCAAGTTTATGTTTTAACGACATTCGTCAATATTATTTTTTAGCTTATTTATTATTGTTTTTTTATGTGTTATTTCTATTATGATCCTTTGTTTATTTTATTATTTTTTATGTTAAGAGAAGGATATAGAATTTTAGTTGACTTTACTCATTAAACCCGTTAAACATATATTATATTTTTCACCATGATTATTCAAATATTTTATTTCAACATCTCATTAAATCAATCAGACATATTATTACATGGCTCAATACATACATTTCAGCAACTCGAACATTTTTGTTCAGTCCATAAACATATTAGCCACTTCGATATTTTTACATTTTTGTTCAATTTGTAAACATATTAGACACTCAGGTCTCGTTTGACTCGGGTATTAAAAAGTAGGATATGATTATTAATACCACTTTTTTTTATAATACCTTGTTTGATTCGCACAAATGTGCTGGGTTTACTAATACCAGTACTAACTTAATACTACTCTTTGTGGTATAATTTAATACCAGGGAAGATGTGGTATTGTTTATCCAGAATTAAGAAAAATGAACTATATATTTTCAAAAATACCATTACTACTATAATATTTTTCAAAAATGTCACTACTACTACTGTCACTACTACTACTACTACTACTACTACTACTACTACTACTACTATATTATTATTATTTTAATTAATTATTTTTAAATTTTTTTTTATATTCTTTTAAAATTTTGTATCCGGTATACGAGTTATATAGTCAAATATTGTATTAACATCAGTATGAGATATCCCAATATTAATACTGCATGAATCAAATAAGGTATTAGTTTTAAATTAATACCATGATTAATAGTCCAGTACTATTAATACTGGTATTATTAATTTTATTGATTCTAATATCTGAATCAAACGAGGCCTCAAAATTTAAGAAAAAAAAATATAAAATATTTTTACAAAGAGATGCCTAGCTCGCATGGTAGCAATTCACTAGAGGTCAAGGTTCAAGTCTTCCCATGAATATTTTTTTATTCACATAATCTCAGCAATATGTGGTATCATTCAAGATCCACAATAGGCTGAAACCCATTGCAAATAATACTTCCTAAAATGGGTCCAACCCAAGCCCACAAACAAATTCAAGCCCTAAGCTATCATCATCAAATATAAAAAATTACAAATAATACTTCCTAAAATGGAGTCCAACCCAAGCCCACAAACAAATTCCAGCCCTGAGCTATCATCATCAAATATAAAAGAAGCCTAATGCAAATAATACTCCCCAAAATGGGATCCAACCCAAGCCTACAAACAAATTCAAGACCTATCATTGTTAAATATAAAAGAAGGGGTACGTGGCAGCCGCAGCATTCAATCATCTCGTACACACAACCACCAAGCATTATAACAAATTCACACCATTGTTATCGTGTTTTTTTTTGCTTTAGTATCGAGCCAAACTTCATGGCTATTTATTTCATCCTCCTCCTCCGAAGTTAGGATGTTATTATGTTATTGTTTGGTATGTTTTTAGGGTTCTTTATTATTTGATTCCTATTTTTTTTGTCTCATGAGAAGAAATCGTTCCATCCATGTCCTATCAGTTCTGCTGCAAGTTGTATTGTATGTTTTGTGGTCATCAATACCGTAGTGTAACCTCACCTTAATATTACTCATGGATAGATAGACACATTAACACAGTCATATTGATCTGACTATATCATTATCCTGTAAGTCAAAACCATTTTATTTTTCATACTTTGACTTGTTGAGTTTTGTTTGAATTTAGAATAATGTGTATTTTGCACCTTTTGTTTGAATTTGATTTTTTTAAAAAATTTTAGTTGTTGTTTAATTGCATTAAATGCACATTATTTATTTTTGTCTAGGGGCAATTTTGATATTTTTGAAAATATATAATTATTTTAATTCAATAAATTATAAATTTGTCCTTACATAAAAGGTTGTTGTCCAAAAAGATTGTCTTTTATTAAAAAGATAATGTGACATTTGTTCTTTAAAAAATAAAGCCCCATAAAAAAAATAGAAACTCATTTCCAAGATTTCAATTGAGATTGGTTGAAAATGGCATTTTTATGCTGACACATAAAGATGATACAAAATAAGGACATTGCATATGAGGGACTCAATTTTATTTTATTTTTATTTATTTCTATTTTAGGCAAGAAGTTTTCTCTCTCCTTCATCTCCCTCCTCCATACTCATCTCTCACCCAACACTTCCACATTGCCAGCACCCTTGCCACCACTCACCACCGGCACCACTGCCCTGTCGGCGACCGATAGAAAAATCTTTTCCTCTTTTACTCTATTTTCTTTCCTTTTATAGACAAATATCAACCCAAACTTTTCACCGATGAAACTACTCCTCTCTCATCCATCCAATTTGATATTCATAACAGAGCAGATCCAAAAGTGTAGGAAGAAACGCATAGCGAGAGGACAACTGCCACTAACTCGAGGTGGTGAGCACTACCTTTGTCTCCTGTGGTTGTAATTTTAGGAAAGAGATAATGATGCTTCATGGGTAAGATCAGATTTTGATAAAGGGGGGAGGCTGGACTATCAGCCATGGCAAAGAAAGAGAGAGAAAGAGTACTTATGATTTGAGTCAAATTTTAAATTGAAACAAAGAAAAAAATAGTATCTTAATTTGCCCACCCATATGCCAATTCAACGTATTCTCAAATTGTGTCATTTCTGTAGACACCCCGATCCGTGATCCCCGCAAGAACCCTAACGACCTCCAAGAATTACTGTTTTTGGGTCCGGGACCCACCCGAGCACCCGGAACTACCCGAAAAAGTTTGTGGCCAACAAACCTGTTTTTAAGAGAGATTGTCGCACGACATATCACATTTTCGCGCGACAATCCCTGACATGTCACGCGACAATCACTCCTATGTCGCGCGACAATCCATTCTGACACCCGACCATCCACTTTCTGACATATCAGTCTGTCAGAAATATCACTACAGCCGTTTGTCGCGCGACATAGTACACATTGTCGCGTGACACTTGCCCTTTCGGGGGAAATGTCGCGCAACAATCTTCTCCGAGCAGTATAAATAGGCCAACACCCCCAAGGGTTCAAGGCAACAACTTGAATCTGAGAATTCTGGAGTTTTACGTCTGATTGTATTATCAAGCATTTTCTATTATCGTCTTATTTCTGAAGAATTATCGAATCTATTCTCGACACCTGACGTGTCCTGTCTCTGGAATCGAATTCTCGAAAATATCTGAAGAAAGAGAAGATTATTATCGCCGGGGATCTCTCCGCCGTATTATATTTTTTTTCTTATTATTATTCTCGTCGGGAAGGTAAAGAAAGTCTCTTCTAGTATTTAACATTAAATATCTGTGTACTTGTTTTATTTCTGTTGTTTTGTCCACGTTTTATTTGAATAAACTTATTGTCAAGTTACAAATAGTCTACCGTTTTCAAAACAAAATACCCTGATAAAATCATTTGCAAAACCAGAAGAATAAGTATATTATCATCCGGATAAAATTCTGTTTTCAAAACCCGGACTGATGAGACTTATCTAGGAATTAAAATCAACATATCCTGTTTTTTTTCATAGACTGCGACGTGTCTGATAAAACTCTCCTCAAAGATTTCTAATTCCATATTAAATCAGTTCCAAATATAAAGATCCGAACTTTTATAAAAGTAATCACAATACGAGAAAACCGTCATTATCTGAGAAAATAATACAGAACACTCTTTCAAAATAAAAGGTTTTGTCACTTGTATTTACATCTTTCAAGATATAAAAACATCGGATCTCGGAACACAAAGGTTTTTCATCCCTTCCCCTTTTTCCCAGAAATTAGGGTTTTTACTTAGAAAGTAGTAGACTGTCAGTAAAAGCATCTAAGTTTTTCAACATAGAATAAACATATAAAAGACCACTAGAGACCGAAAGGGCGAAATGGGTGCTTAACACCTTCCCAAACGGTAATATAGTTTCCGAACCCTATAGAATCCTGGTTTCGCAGACAAACGTGTGAAGAAAGGCTTATCTGTAGCCTTTCTTCTTACACGACCCCTTTTTGTCCGTTTTCTCGTAAAACGTACTGGTGATTCTGAAAGAACCCCTTGCATCTAGAAACAGAACAGAGGGACTCCTGATATAAACCATCAACAAAAACACTCTTAGCAAAAGGAACGACGGAATCCGTTCCGACGTTTCAGACGCCCAAACAACGGGGACGAGACTCGGGGGGTCGCATTTGCGGATTCTCACAGTGGCGACTCTGATGGGGACATTAGAAAACTAGACTTTTATATGTGGACTTTTGTTTATCTGTTGAATACTTGCTTTTACTGCTTTCCCTACTTATATTAATTGATTAAGAAGAAACTTTTTTCTAACAAAATGGAGTTTTTCAAAAATATGTAATAAAGATAATGATATTTGTAAACCCAACCTTTTTCGCACGCACTATCACAAATCATGCATTGGTTCTACGAGTGTGAATTTACCCCAAACCTTCGGAAGTATTATAAGTGAGTAGGGAGTTGGCTTAATTGGGCCAACATAAACCGAAAGCATTTACTTCCACTCTCCTTGGCCAAGTACGCCCCCGAGGTATATCGAGTGACGAGAACACTCACGTACCCGGGAAGTATATCAAAAGGCTCTTGCACGTACCTGCCCTTGGGGGTATATCGCAAGGTCTTGCCAAATAGGAGGGAGCCTGAAGCCTTAACCGTTCGTACACTTACGCTGCATATAAGATAGAGTCGGCTAAAACACTTGTCAAACGGCCGTAGGGGATGTACCACCTTACAGCTTACTTTACATCACCTTTTAAAAATCCGAGTCTTTTCTCGGCAATTTTTTAGTGGTTCTTTTGGCAAAAATTGAGTCACATCACAGTCTTCCTTCATCTCCGCCACGTGGTTTCGTCTACAGCCGAAAAGCGACGACAGTCTGGAAGGTTGGACCGGTCGAGATCATACCGGAAGATTAGTGAGACCAAGCACATTCGCAATGGCCGATAGACATGAGAATCAAGAAACAAATCAAAGCCTAGCCGATGCATCAGCAGTTCAGCCAACCCTAGCCGAGATGCACCGTTTACTTATGACCGTCAGCAGGGATCTGGCAAACCTCACGAACGAGCAGCAGGGTACCCGGATTCGAGTAGAAGAGTTGTCAGCCGAACGAACTGCATCACTAGGATTTGATCGACTACCACCGAATCGAGATCCGAACCAAGGGCAGTCTTCACAAGTACTTCCCCCAATTCAAGGAACCAATCCACCCCAAACGGGCCCTATCATAGCCGGTCTCGTTCAGATCGATCCTAACAATCAATGGGCCCCAGATTCAGGCCCCACTTATCAACAACAGGAGCCACCCATCATCTGGCCACAACCCCAACCCGGCCTCGATCCCCAATACCAGCCATGGCCATAAGTCCCCGTAAGGGCCATTCCACCCCCGGCCCAAGTAGCCCATCCTAATGAATATCCAGATATCAACCGACTCCGGGCAGTATACGCAGAATCAGTCATAGCTCGGGAACAACCGGACGAGGTATCAAGAGAGAGCGAGGAAATGAAGAAATTAAAAGAGCAGATGAGGGTCCTGCAGAAAGGGGTATCTCTAATAAAAGAAGCAGACGAGATCACATATATGAATGCCTTCTCCCTTTACCCAGAAGCAAGATTATCTCAAGGATTCAAGCTCCCTTCCATCACCAAGTTCACAGGGACCACGCCCCCTAAAACCCATCTACAATCCTACATCAGATCCATGCAAGTGTCCGGTTGTGGAGAGCCGAAATTAGCATAGGCCTTTCATATGACTCTCACGGGGGCCGCCCTGAGATGGTTTTTTGGTCTGGAGAGGCATCACACGCAGACTTGGGGAGATATCGTCAAGGAATTCATGACCAAATACGGGTCCAACGAGGATTTGAAAATTACCCGCAAATACTTGGAGATGGCCAAGCAAGGCGAGAAGGAAAGCTTCAGTGACTTTGTCACCCGCTGGAGAGAAATGGCCTCTCAAATGTCTAAACGACCCGATGAAGAAGAACAGTTGGAAATCATACAGAAGAATTTCACCCCGGCTGTACTAAGTTGCATGGGAAAGCACGTGTTCCCACACTTCAGAGCCTTGTTGAGTATGGGGTCGCAAGTAGAGGAAGAATTGGCCAAAAAGGCAGAGGCAGATACCAAGAAAGCCGCATACACCGGATGAAAGACGACCACTCTAGCTGTAAACCAACTAAGCTCATACCCCTATCAGCAGAACCCATTCTAACAGCCGCAACAAACACCTCCAATGAGTCGGCCAGCACAAGGGGACTCTTCAAGCACCGAGGTTAAGAAAAGAAGGAACTTCTGTACCCTTCCCACTACCCTGGTCAAAAGTCTGAAACTACTCCAAAATGCCGAACTAATCACTCCACTCAACCCACGCCCCCCACCAAACCCTATTCCCAGCACCTGGAGAATGAATGAGAACTGTGCATATCATCAAGCAGCGGGCCATGACATGGAACGCTGCTTGGCTCTTCGCCATCGTATCCAGGACCTCATTGAAGCCGGAACCATTTCCGCACCCGGCCGGCCCAATGTTACCAACAATCCCCTTCTTAACCATGCTTCTGCGGGGATTAACGCCTTGATCACTGATGAAGAAGGGTTCGATCCCGTAGGACTCATTCGAGACGACCCATCCTATAGGGCACCCATTGTACTGCCAGCAAAGGCTCAAGTTGCCCCAGACCTCAATCCGATAATTGATCAATGGATGGGCAAGATGAATTTCTTACCCGGGTAGGGGTTAGGAAAGGCCAACCAGGGGATCTCACAACCGCTTACCATCAAAACTAACCCCGAAAAATCTGGGATAGGATGGACCCAGGAGAAGAAAGAACTGCTGTGGAAACCTCGAGGCCCTCCTAAAGAGACAATCTGTATGACAGAAATCTCCCCCAGGACTTTCAGTTGATCGGCAGAGCTAGAGCCATTAGAAATCTCAGAGGGATCAGACCCAGCATCCCTTTGGATATAATAAATTATCCGTTCCAGAAGGGTATACCAGCCACCGCCGATGGATACCGAAAAATCACCACCTCCTAAGGAAATAGGAGAATATCGAGTACTGGAACAGTTGAAGAAAACTCAGGCACACATCACCATTTGGGGCCTCTTGGTTGCCTTCAAACCTCACAGGACCGCCTTCATCAAACTTCTAGACGAGGCCGTCATATCACCAGATTCCACACCAGAACAACTGCCAAACATGATCGGGTCACTTACAGTCCAAAGAAGTCTGTCATTTTCTGATGAAGACTTATCCCCTTTGGAAAAGAAACACAGCCTAGCTCTCCATATCACTGTCCGGACCAGCGGGAAAATCCTACCGCAAGTCCTCATTGACAACGGGTCGACTATAAACATTTGCCTCTTGAAGACTGCCAGATGCCTGGGTATTTTGGATTCAGAACTTTCTCCATCCGCCGTAACCGTCAGGGCTTACGACAACACTAGAAGGGCCGTTCTGGGTTCCTTAAGGCTAGATCTCATGGTCGGTCCCGGAAGCTTTCCAGCCGACTTTCAAATCATAGACATTCCATCCAGTTTCAACCTCCTGTTAGGAAGAGCATGGCTACACGACATAGGATCACTCCCCTCCTTCTTACACTAGAAGATCAAGATACCGTTCGAAGGAAAGATAATCACTATCCAAGGAGATCCTGAGAGGACCTTGGCAGATCTGGAATTACCTGTTTTGGGCATCGGGAGCCAGAGCATAAAGCTGAGAGGCTTTTCTTACGAGCCTCAAGTACAAGCTCTCACCACCCAGAAAATCGAGTACCTACCCCCAGATAATATCCCCGGTCTCAGCACCAAGATCACAAAAATGCTGAGGATGATAAAATATTTACCTGGAGCCAGTCTAGGAATGGGGCAGCCAGGGTTACTCCAGGCCTTAGAACCAGTGACGAGGCACAAAAAAGAAGGGTTGGGGTACCAACACACCGATAAAGACGACCAAAAGAAAAAGAGCCGAGGGCATCAGTATCCGAGTTTTAGCTCTCTAAATGGATTTTTCGTCAAAGAAGGAGAGGACTTCCCCTTTTGCGGCTTTCAAAAGCCTTGGAGAAACAGAGACGGAGAGAACCTTCCAGGATGGAAAATCTTCTATGAAGAGGACCTTTACATCAAGAAAAACGTCATACACAGCCTCTCTACCAAGTTAACAATCGGGCCAGAAGAAGAAAAGGAAGACAAGAAAGATGAAGAAGAAGAAATGATCGGGAATCTCTTTGACATCATGGCTCTAGGGGAGGACGAACTAAGAGATGACCCTGTACACTTGATACATGCTGATCCGGATTACCAAGACAAGGGGGAAAGAGCGAAATTGTAAGGGTGAGAGATAAGAGTAAGGGTAAGCCTAGGGAAGAGTCGCTCATAGATTTACTTTTTAAACTTGTACCTGTAAGCACTATTATCAATGAAGAAGACTCTGTTTTGCATTACCCTGTTAATTTTAATTCTGTAATTGCTTATATGGAGTTGGAAAGACTAAACGAATACCCTAAACGGAAGGAGCAACGTATACAAAGCGAGGAGGGAGACACTCTTGTGATTAACCTCGGGACAGAAGAGGAAAGAAAAGAGGTCCATATTGGGGCAAGTCTAAGTAAGACAGAAAGAGAAGAATTCACACAAACTCTAAATGAGTACGTGGATGTCTTCGCCTAGTCCTATGCAGATATGCCAGGTTTGAACAGCCAGATAGTCATGCATGAGATACACACCAAACTGGAATTTAGGCTCGTCAAGCAGAAGTTGAGAAAACTTATGCCATAATGGTCCCTGAAAGTAAAAGAAGAAGTGATGAAACAATTGAGTGTGGGGTTCTTACGGGTAATCGAGTATCCTTCATGGTTGGCCAACGTTGTACCTGTCCCAAAGGCAAATGGGAAGGTCTGCATGTGTGTAGACTATCGAGATCTTAATAAAGCTTGCCCAAAAGACGATTTTTCATTACCCAACATTGATTTGATAGTGGATAATACCGCTAACCATGCCTTGAAATCATTCGTGGAAGGTTTCGCCGGGTATAATCAGATCAAGATGCACCCGGATCACCAGGAGAAAACAACATTCATCACACCATAGGGAACATACTGCTACACCGTCATGCCATTCGGGCTGAAGAATGATGGAGCAACATATCAGAGGGCAGCTACTGCTATCTTCCACGACATGATTCACAAAGAAGTAGAGGTGTATGTGGACGACATGATAATCAAGTCGAAAGAGAGGGAAGGCCATGTACCGGCCTTGCGAGCCTTTTTTGACCGGCTCCGCCAGTATCAGATGAGACTTAATCTGCAGAAATGTGTGTTCGGGGTAACCAAAGGGAAACTCCTGGGATATGTCGTCAGTAAGAAGGGAATCGATGTAGACCCTGCCAAAGTTCGAGCTATCCAAGACATGCCCGAGCCTCGTACCGAGAAAGAAGTCCGAGGATTTTTGGGAAATTTGCAGTACATCAGCAAGTTCATCTCTCAACTTACTCAAACCTGCGAACCCATTTTTAAACTCCTGAGAAAGTCTTCACCAGGAGAATGGGACGATCAGTGCCAGGAGGCCTTTGACAGAATTAAAGATTACCTCTCTAACCCCCCAGTATTAGCCCCACCACAGACCGGACTGCCACTAATCCTATACCTAACCGTCATTGATTCGGCTACAGGAGCCATGCTAGCCCAACATATGACCGATACACGAAAAGAGAAGGCCATCTACTACATCAGCAAAGAATTGTCCCCGTTTGAGAAAAACTACACACCGTTGGAGAAGTCATGCACCGCTCTCGTCTGGGTAACACAGAAACTACGGCATTACATGCTGGCTTTCCCGGTCATCCTGGCATCGCGAATTGATCCGTTGAAATACCTTTTCGAGAAACCAGCTCTCTCGAATTGTATGGCAAAATGGTTATTTCTGCTCTCCGAATTTGACATCACCTACATGACCCAGAAGGCAGTCAAAGGCAAGATCATAGCTGATTACCTGGCCCACAATCCGATATTGGGGGACATGCTAGAAGAAGCTAAATTCCCGGACGAAACTATCATGAATGTCGAGATCGATGAAGAATGGAAGTTATACTTTGACGGGGCCGCCAACCGAAATGGAAAAGGGATAGGTATCCTGTTAGTCTCTCCAGACCAAACTCACTCCCCGGTATCATATCGTCTGGACTTCTGTTGCACCAACAACATGGCCGAATATGAAGCCTGCATTATCGGGTTAGAGATCGCACTCCAAAAGGGTATAAAGAGAATACAGGTATACGGAGATTCAACATTAGTGGTCCACCAAGTTCTAAAGGAATGGAAGATCAGAGATGAGAAACTAGTCCATTACCTCGCCCGACTGGAGGATGTCGCAGGAAGGTTTGAGCATGCAGAGTTTTACTATGTTCCCAGGTCACAGAATAGTTTTGCTGACGCACTAGCAACCCTGGCATCTATGATCGATATCCCGGAGGGGATGGAAGAAATAACTCTTACAGTGCAAAAGAAATCAGGACCAGCACACTGCATGGCCCTTCAGATAGGAGATGAAGAGAAAGGGGACTCAACCGCTTGGTTTTACGACATCTGGAACCTGTTGAAAAAATATTAGTATCCCGAGCAAGCAGATAAGAGAACGCGGGTCACACTCAGGAGATTAGCATCAAGATTCATACTTTGCGCCGGGAGGCTATATAAGAGAAATTACGACGGGGCCCATCTCCAATGTCTTACTGAAGAAGAGTCTGTCAGAGTAATGGATCAGATACATGGGGGTGATTGTGGACCTCATATGAGCGGTCATACACTTGCCCGCAAGATCATCAGGCAAGGTTATTTATGGTATACCCTGCAAAACGACTACGTTAACCACGTACGCCGTTGTCACAAGTGCCAAGTCTACGCTAAATCTCAGAAGCTTCCTCCGAAAGAGTTGTACAACATGACTGCTCCATGGCCTTTCGCAACTTGAGGAATCGACATCATTGGGAAGATTTCACCCAAAGCCAGCAACGGCCATGAATTCATACTAGTAGCCATCGACTACTTCACCAAATGGGTGGAGCTGAGTCTTTCCAAACCCTTGACGCTAGAAAGGTTGCCCGATTCATCAGACGGAATATCATTTGCCGGTATGGGATCCCACACGAGATCATCTCGGACAATGGCACTCACTTTGAAGGAGAGGTTAATTCCATCATGGAGGAATATGGTATCACCCGACACAAATCCTCACCATATAAACCACAAACCAATGGGGCAGTTGAGGCCGCTAACAAAAACCTGAAGAACATCCTAAGCGAGATGACCGACACCTGCCGGGACTGGCCAGAGAAATTACCATACGCATTGTGGGGATACCACACCACTGAGAAGGTCTCTACCGGGGCAACCCCATTTTCTCTTACATACGGGATGGAAGCAGTCCTCCCTATTGAGTTAGAGGTCCCCTCTCTCAGAGTAATGCTAGAGAATCAAGTCAATGAACTGGAGTGGGTCCAGGCACGTTATAACGAGCTAGCCTTGCTAGATAAGAAAATATTGAAAGCCACTTACCACCACCAAGGGTATCAGAAGAGAATCGCTCGAGCGTTTAACCAGAAGGTGAAGACTCGGGGTATCAATGAGGACGACATCGTATTGAAAGAAATTCGAGAACCAGCCAGAGACCCAAAGGGGAAGTTCGGACAGAAATGGACAGGGCCATACATCGTCAAAGAGATCGATATAGGGGGTGCCACTATACTTACCGATTTGGACGGACAATTGCTACATGCACCAGTCAACATGGATCGATTGAAGAAGTATTACCAGTAGATATAACATGTATAGATAAGAACTACGTAAACCTGAGCCCCAACTCAAAATTTGTGTTTTTTGGAAAATCAAAAGGGAAACATAGGTAATCTGAGAAGTGACTTCAGGCCCGGTTTAAACATTGTAAAGAAACTTATTTCTCATAAAAATTCCCTCATTTATTACTAAGGTGGTTCAGAACACCGAAAGTTACAAAGGAAATACAGCATACAGAAAAACCTAATCCCTAGGGATTGGCCAAGCATGGTCCTCAGTAGCCAAATGAATTCGAGCCTCGTCCAGAATCTGGTACGCAAAGACAATGTTATCCTCTGTAGGCTCAGAATCCATAAACCGGAACCACTCCATTTGAAAGGGGTCATCAATCAGCTCTCCTTCCAGAGATTGCCAGCAACAGCGGATAATGTCAGCCCGGAGGGGTCTGGAAATGCCAAAACGGGCATAGTTGAACTGCCGAGTCAGACGAGCACGCCACATCCTCTCTACTGATAGGGAGACATACTGGGTCACAAATTTGGACTCAGAGGAGAAGTTGTTTAGACTGAGGGGGATGTCCTGAGGAACATTGAACTGCCGAAGAAGACGTCCTGGGAGATAAAAGGAGGTGAACCAGAGCCCACGGAGCCGAACATAGTGCTGACCCCTCGTACTAAGCACCATCGCCCTCAACTTCCACCAAGGGATGTTCCATCGAATGGCACGAAAGTTCTCCGAAAATCACACCGTTCAATCAGAGGAAGACATGGTCAAAGCACCAAAGAGAGGACGATGGAAAAAATGCGTCGGATTATCGAGCCGAACCCCGTTGAAACCCATCGATCAGAAACGCTCCAACAGCCACATGTATAGCAAGCACGGACTTCCCCTGAAGAAGGGTGAAGTCCCCCCTTTGAATATCATCTAAACTATTTAGAGTCTCTGCAATAACAATAGGCACTATGGACTCCCCATTCCTAGCATGATAAATCAAACTCAGAATAGTCGAATCAACACGGGAAGAATCCGTCACCAGTAACATATCAGAAATAAGACAGATCAAGGCCGCCGCAGTACGCCGCACGCCGTAAGAGGCTCTCTCTTCGTAATGATGAAAGAACCTCACCATTTTATGGAGATCAAGGAGTCTGTCGGCAATAAAACCATCACAGGCCGCTTGGGAAATGGCTAACAGAGCAATCAGCATGTCTCGAGGGCCGATTTCTTTTATGGGAACTGCCATCGGGAGACGAACATCATAACGTAACAGCCAAGAAAATTCCTTATAGGTCGGACAGAGCTCATCAAGCCCGAAACGGAAAAGATGATCTGCAGGGCTCCAGAAATACAAAGCACCTAACAAAAAGGAAAAATCTACAGGGCGATGGTACCAGCCCGCTAAAGGACTAAATGCACCAAAATTCAGGCCATTTTCAGAAGATATCAAAGCATCTCGGGCTTCTACATAAGAAAAATCAGAATTTGTTCAATAAGAAGACATTTTTGGAAGGTGTGGTGCTGAAGGAAGGAAGATGGGTGTATTTATAGCAAAAATGAGGGTCCTGTGCCTGTTTGTCGCGCGACAAACCCATGCCAGGAGGGATTGTAGCGCGACAATCCCATTTAGGGTCACCCTAATTTTGTTTTTCATACACCTAAAAGTCATTCTTGCCAAAAGAATTACTTCTCGATGCTTTTTTGTTCTCACTTTGTTCTTTTGCAGGAACCCTAAGTATCACTACACTACAAGGTATGGCTCCAAAAGTACTGATTCATGTATATATTTATCACAGATAGATACGAATAAAGATATTTCATAAATCCAATAAAAAGAGTAGTTTTCAAAACTAAATTTCTGTCTAAACATATTTAAAATAAATAAATACATATCTATCTGGACTAATTAAATACAGAAAAAAGAGAAAGCTAATATATCCTAGCGCGCTTCGACACGCTACCACTATCTCCAGAACCCTCCTCTGGCTTAGGATCTACCGCTGGGACATCCGGGTGAGAGGGGACTGCTGCCTGAGAAGGTCCCGTCGACCAGATCGGTGCCGTAGGACGAATCGCCAAAGACCGGGATTGCCTAGAAGTCCGACTGGTACTCCGCCGAGACTCTGTCCTAGCACGAGAGGAAGACAAAGGGTCGTCCGTCCGAAGAGATACATCGATTGCCCTTTGATAATCATGCATGTAAATCGTAGGGTCTCGACCAACGTACTGAAGCAGGTTCCAGCTATATAGATACTGGGAGTGCCAAGCTCTCAGATCCGCCACACGCACGCTCACCCGCTGCAAAAAGAGAAAAGAAAGAATCAGCACAGTAAAGATAAATGAACATGAATATGAGGAGATATTAAGAGAAGAGAAAGCACATACCTCATCATCAGAACGACCACCCAAGTAATCGAATGTATCCTCAGGAAGAGGATACTCGGGCACCGAATATCGACGTAAACCGGCGCCGATATAAGAAATATCACGAGGAAGCAGCGGCAGGTCTACCGAATGAACAGACGAACCCGCCGGTACAGCAACGGAAGTGGACCCACCCTCCTCACGAATCGAAAATAGGAGGGGCCGAGAAGATGAATCGCCGAGACCTGGAGATCGGGCCGGAGGGCCCATAGCAGACGACGGAAGAGGGGTCAATGTGGTGAAAGTACGGACGCCTGGAGGATCCACCATAGCCGTCGCTCTCAGAGGCGGGACCCCACCAGAAGGAGTAGCCGCCGCCGCAGGAGGGGTCCGCCCAAACTACTCATAATCGACCCCGAAGTCCGCAGGCTCCCAGGATCGCTCCGAAAAATTTGCCGCCCCTCCCTCAGCAGCCTCAAAAACCACCCCCGGAGATACCGATGGACCAGTAGGGAACTCAAAACCTTTAGCAGGCTGTTCCTCTCTAGGCATTGTCTAAGGAGCCTGCTTTAGAACAGCCGCTGCTCCACCTCCCTAACCACCCTCGGGTCTATCATCACCGCCCTCGGGCCTGTCATCCCTCCCTCAGCACCAGCAGGGACATCCCTCTCTCTCTCAGGGTCATCGTCGTCAGAATCTAAAATGATCTCCCTCTGATCAGGGATAGGCGGCAGCTGACCGGGAACCGTCCGAGACAAATGAGCCTGTCCTCGTATATAGTTAGGGTCGCCGCCTAACGCCCGGTATCTCTCATAGAAGACTCGTCCATGAGTCCCCTTCGGCTCCCTCATCAAGTAACGAGCAGTGAAAGCGGCATAGTCTCCCTCCTCAGCGAACGTCTGAAAACCAAGACCGTCAACCAAGGCCTGCACCGTCACCGGGTCGATCTCACTCGTCCGCCTCATCAGAACAGGTGGAAATAATGGAAGTCGAGGCCACTGAGCCGGTGTATTGTGGCGAATAACTCTCTCGCCCAAGTAAAAATAGAGGCTGTACTCATCCCTAATCAGCCGCCTAGTCCTCGATGCGGTCAGAGCGCGGCCATATCCGAGTGGAGACCCAAATCACCCCAGGGGGCCCACTCAATCTGAACAAAAACAATATTTTATTCAGTTATTTGTATTACATTTACTATTTATCTGTTTGAAAAGAAAGAATACTAAAATATTTACCTGCTCCTCCAACAAGTCGTGGACGGCAGCAGCTCCGGTCTCCCGGGTCCGGTATACATAGGGAGCCCTGTAGTTTTCCGTGATGAATCGGCGGAGAAAGGAAAACTGGTCCTCATTCTCAACGAGGAGATCCACCTGGGCGCGACTCAAACGAGTATAGGCCACAAACCAACTCTGAAAAAAGAGACATAAAGAATATTAGCATCAACAGATAATGTATAAAGGATCGAAGCAAGGATAAGGGAACAAAAGTGTATACCTCCCACAACAAAGAAAAGCCCTTGAGGTTCAGGGCTAAATGACGAGAAACCTGGTCCATAGCGTCATATAGAACAACCAGAATAAAGCCCCCCATTCATAATCTAACATGATATTGAAGTCTCTGAGATAGGGCAGTCACCAGAGATGGGCCGGGTCCCCCCCACGGGCCTCGAATAAGTCATGGAGCGTCAGTAATAAGAGGACGCAGGCATACTGACGCGCCTCCTGGCGGGTCATCGGCGCTCCTAAAGTAACTAATCGAGCTCTCTCTGTGGCTAGCCGCGTAACCAAGACAGCCTGAGGAATCGTATCACTGGAACTCCGTCGCTCCAGAAACCATCCTAGCGCACCAACAATGCCCTCTGCCGTCAGACGCAAGGGGACATCGATCTGTATAGGGACCCCCCTTGAAGGAATCCCGGTCAAAGCAAATAAATCGAGGGGGGTCATCGTCATCTCCCCCCAGCTCCAGTGAAAGGTATGAGTGGTGTCCCACCAGTGGCAAGCAAGGGCCAACACCAACACAGCTGCCCTGGATACCCGCTCTGGGAGGGCATCGAAGAAAGAGCCAAAAGGAGTCGCGAGGAGTAACTCCTGAACAGGGGCTGGCGCCTGTTGCCACTTTAGAGAAATGGTGTTGGGGGAACCCCAACCACGGCCAACCCACTGCAAACAAAGGAACGAGTACAAAATTATGAGGGTACTTTGGTGTAATTATGAGAGATATAGGGTTATGGGGGTAAATTATGTAATTTTTCAAACCTGAGGGTACTTTTGGGACGGATGGAATAATTTTTTCTAGTAAAAATTATATATATTGAATAAATAATAAAATATTAGTAAAACCTAAAACAAATCTAACATGCAAAGATAAATTCGACTAACATATAAGTTTAGTAAACGTTATCTTTGAACTCTAATAAAAGGAATGAGTTTAAGATATCGTTAAAAAAAATGTAAGTGCGATTTCTTTAAAAATATAAGAGTTTGATCTTCTTCACTATATTAATTTCTATATTTTCAGTAGATTCAGACTCTTAACATTTAAAATATAATTATAGCAAAATTTTTCACACTTTCAATGTTTCTGTTATATTATATTTGTAATTTTAAAATATTTAACTCCTCAAGTATAAAAAGAGTTTGCTCAGGTGTTAAAGACCATCGTTCTTTACATGTGTTTAACTCCTCAAGTATAAGAGAGAGTTTGGTTAGGTGCTAAAGACCATTGTTCTTCAGATATATTTAACTCCTCAAGTATAAGAAAGAGTTTGGTCAAGTGCTAAAGATCATTTTCTTTACATAAACAATGATAAAGACAATTGTGGATTGTTTTAACGGCAAAATAATTGGACTCGGTGGTAATGGCCAAAAAAAAAAAATAGAAAAATGGACAAACAAACAAAGCCAAAACATAGCTTTTAGTAACTAAGCTTTTTGAACTCTAATAAAAGGTTTGAATTTAAGATATCGTTACAAAAAAAATGTAAGTACGATTTCTTCAAAATATAAGAATTTAGTCATTTTCAGTAGATTCTTAGGTTAACATTTAAATCACCAATTTTTTACACATTCGGTGCTTCTCTAAATTATATTTGTAATTTTCAAATATTTAACTCTTCAAGTATAAGAAAGAGTTTGCACAGACGCTAAAGAAAATTGTTCTTTACATTAATGATGATAAAGACAATTGTGGATTGTTTACTGACAGGCGAATCCAACTAGAAGAGTTGGTGCTAATGGCAAAATAAAAAATAGAAAAATGAACAAGCAAACAAAGCCAAAACATAACGTGTTTCGGCAATCTATTAATCCATATTTACCATATCTTTCGATGCCTGAAATGGCCTACACTTGATTTTCTTTTGTATGCCTAGAGTTTAGGTACAGTGTTTTTTTATATAATAGGTATAAATTAAGTTATATAATTTAAATAAGGAAGTTGGTTCCTTTCCCCGTAGAATTCCTGGTGCCATTTTTTTTTTTATTAAAAAATTGAAATTCCTAACTCACCCAATTCTCTTCTTTTTAATGGAATAAAAGCGAAAATCCTCTCCACCACGAATGATACTCAAATTCAAGATTTATCTTAAATTCGATAAATAACTTACCGACTATATTAACCCACTTGTTCAAATTGCGTCCCGGGAATGAGTATGTCCTTCAGCTAAATTCATAAAACCTTGTCATTGGGCCAAGCTGATGCCTGGACTTGGACTTGGCCTGATAATTTGGACCAATTCATTGGCCTAGTAAAACAGGTGGGGGTGATTTGGGGATTCAGGCCCAACAAGATAAGGTTTGAAGGGTATTCATTAAAGTTTTAGCAAGACTACCTATTGTCACATTATAATAGTACTCTTTCCGTTCTAATTTAATTGTTCACTATTTTATTTTTAAATGTCTTAAAATAATTATTAATTTTCTATATTTATCAAGTCATTAATTATATCACTTTTTGTTATTTTCAATATTACCCTTTAAACTATCACCACTTTCTTTATTGTGGGTCCCACCACCTTTTTTTATTAAGAGAAAAGTAAAGGTCAATTTTGAAAATAAGTATTTTCTCTTAGGGTCCGTTTGGTTCGAGTTTTTGGTGATTCCTGGAATCTAATTTCCTTTCCGGAGAGGATTCCGTTGTTTGGTTCAAGTTTTGGCAAGAAATTTAGGATGCCTAGGAAACCTAAATTCTCCCATTTTGCCAAATTTTATTCCCAAGAAAATTGGGAGGAATCCTTGGATTCCCTTTTGTAGGAATCATGTTTTTTTTGTTATTTTTCTATAAAATGAAAAAAAAAAAAATTTCCAGAAAATGAAAAAAAAAAAAATTCCCCAAAATATGAATTTTTTTTCCAGAAAATGAAAAAAAATATTATTTTTTCGAAAAAATGATGAAAAAAAATTTCCCAGGAAAAAAAAAATTAAAAATTGCCGATTTGATTCCTAAAACTCCAACCAAACAAGCACTAATGGATTGGACTAAAGGATGCCAGGAATAAAAGTTTCCTGGCATCTAGAATGCCAATTCCATTCCTAAAGCTCAAACCAAACGAGCCCTTAGAGTAATCATTATGTCTTCTTAGTTTTTAGTTTTTCAAAGTTGGACAATTATATTGGAATGGAGGGAGTAATATTTTGAGAAATTAAACCGCGTACTTTTAAAATTATATATTATTTTGTTAATAAATATAATTAATTTAACAATAATATCACTCTTTTAATAAATGACATAACAAATATATATGTCGTGAATGTGAGAAGATATCATGTTATTATCGCCGTTTGTAGTTTTTGAGGCCTCTAGATTGCAACTATGGATGCAAATTGAGCCCAAGGATTTCAATCAATCGAGACAAAAAATTAGAAATGCTGAATGTTTTTCAGATACCGAAAGAAATGATAGGTTCAATCATAAAAAAATTGTTTGTAAAGAGAAGTCGAGAACTAAAAACTATGTAAATAATTTATACTTTTGTTTAATTAACGGATTTTTTTTTACCATCTTTTCGCTTAAATTATATATATGAATAGTAGACACTGGGGCACTTGCTCCCTAGGCCCCACGGGAGTCCGCCTTGGTTTAATTAAATATTCTTTATTCAATATTATCGTTGGTTCGAGTTAGTTGACCCAATTTAACCGAATCATATATGGGATGAATAATTTACTCATATAAGACCTAATTAATTTATCATAACACATTAATGATTATCAATTATATATATTATAACCAATTAGATTACTTTTATTGTTAATAAAAGGAGGACTACACGAACTACCAAAATTTTCTAGTAAAAATTATATATATATATATTGAATAAATAAGATTCTAGAGAAAAGTAAAACGAATTTAACATATAAAGATAAATGCCAGAAACATATTATTTTAGTAACTAAAGTCATTTATAAATTCTCATACTTTATATACTTACTTTGAGCCAAATAACTTCTCTTAGTTGGGACATCGTGGGTTCAATTTTTTTTTTTTTAAAATCTCAATAACCAATCACTTTGCTATTTAAAAAAAAAAAAAACCAAATAGGAGAACCAAATTTTTTATAAATTCTTCTCATTCAATAGGTTACCGACTAATTTAGTTTGGTTCCCGCTTCTTCTTTAGTAATTTTTTTAATTCTGTTGTTTAAATGTTAAAAAAAAAAAACCAAATTGTATAAATTTGTTTGCGGGAAATTTACGATTTTTTTAGAAATATATCTATTCATTAGGTTAGAATATTGATACAGAATTAAAAACTTTATATATTATATCATTGAAGAAAAAAAATTTGGCTAAGTTATTGCCCCATTTATCTCGCGGTATATCCTACCTTGTTTGTTTAGAGTAGATTATGACAAAGGATAGAACATTTGAAGAAAAATAATTACGTTTACTCGGAGAAATTTAGGGTTTAAGAGCATTTTCAACTATTTTCTTTAACATTTTTTTTAATCAATTTGAGAAAGAATTTGATGAAAAAAATAATCATATTTGAGGAGAGACGGAAAAAAAATCATATTTAAGGAGAACGTCTCCTCTAATGATAAATTTCATTTTTCTCATGTTTGATGACAAATTTAAAGGAGAAATACTCTCCAAATATGATTTTTCTCAAATTATTGGAATAAATTGAGGGCATAAAAGTCATTTTAAAATAAAATCAATACACAAGATTTGGAAGAACATTTGGGACCGTTATCCATTCTATCAAATTTGGGTAGGATTGGAGTTACGGTAACATAACACATACCAAACGATGGCTTAAATGTATATATGGGAACATTTCCCACCCATACTCAACCTTACATATCATATATGAATTGTGATTTTGAGTGGGTAAGAGGATGAATTTTTTGATGGGTGAAGATTAACTTCATGTTATTGTCTCTACCCAATTTGAACAAAAAATTAAATCGGAAAATGGGTTAGCTAAAAATTGATATATATATTCATTTCGGTCCGTTAAAATTATAGATATTTAGTTCACGCACTTCATGGTTGATTTTTTTAACGAAATTTGGTGTAGTCCACAAAGTTTTCTCAAAAATTTATCGCTTTTACCCCTCAAAAGGTCCAATCCGTTTATATGATATGTATGAGAAATTTTTCCTTATATATATATTAGAAAAATTAATATTGCTAAGAGTATCTCCAACCGTTGTGTAAATGTTTTTGAATAAATCTTATGTGTCAAGACAATTTTAAAAAAAAAACTTAAAGTGTAAAAAAAATAAAAATGCTCCAATGGTACATTTTTAAACTTTTGTGTAAATTTTGAATGAACCAATAAGATAATTATGCATATTAGATATCATTTTATACAATTTTTAATTATTTTTTCTTGAATTTTGGTATACATAATATTATAACAACAATGGATCTTAATTTGTTGGTCTTGCTGAGTAAATTTTAGATATATATTTTATATTAAAATATATAATTTATATTAAAAGTTATTATATTTTAAAGTTTTATAAAATAATTAAGGAGAGAAAGCTGACGTGGCAGTGTAAACTTGGGGTGTATTTTGCACATTCATTTTATACAAAAGCTAAATTTAAAAGACGGATGGGGTTCAAAAAATTTACAAGTTTTGTGTATTTTACACAAAACTTAAATATATACTACCGTTGCTTTAAAAGTTCTATAAAAAGTTAAACTTACGTCCAAATTTAAAATTGTTGATTTTTTTACGATAATGAAAAAAATTAGTAAGTTCAATCATGAAAAAGTGGTGTATGGCGAGAACTAAAAATTATGTGAATAAATAATTTATAATTTTTCTTAATTACTGGGTTATTTATTATTTTTGTTAAATTATATATATAACTTATAAACATTGGACACCTGTTCCGTGGACCCCACGTAAATCTGCCCCTGGTTTAACAAAACATTTTTTGATCAATATTATCGTTATAGTTAGTTGACCCAAGCATATATGGTATGAATAATTTAGTCACATTTATAAAACATTGATTTATCATAGCATTTTAATGATTATCAATTATATATATTTATAACAAACTAGATTGATTTTGTTGTTAATTAAAAAAGCATTACGTCAACTACTAAATTTTTCTAGAAAAAATTATATATATTCAAAAAATAATAAGATATTGGAGAAACTAAAACAAATTTAGCATAGAAAGATAGATTCGAGAAACATATTATTTTAATAACTGAAAGTTATTTATAAACTCTAATTAAATGTATGACTTTAAAGGGTTATTAAAAAAATATATATATACGGTTTGTTTAAAATAGATATGCACACTAAGTTTAAATTGGACGTCTTACCTTAGATGTTATGGGGTTCAATTCTCATTCTAGCAACAAATCATTCTATAAATTCTTTTTATTGAATTGGTTACCATTGATTGGGTTTTTCTCATTGCTATAATTATTCTTTAAATTCTTTCTATGAAATAAGTGTTTGGGTTCTCCCCCTCCCTGCTTCCTCTCTTATAGTTCCTCTCTTATAGTTTTTTCTGTTTTGTTATTTAGATGTCTGAAAAATGAAAAAGAAATTATACCAAACACTACTACATCAACTAGTGTTCAAGTATACATTTGTTAACTGGGTTTCAAATTTTTTTTGATTGGATGGACTAATATATTTATTAATATACTCATCTAGAATTAAAAAGTTTACATATATATATATATATATATATAATATTATTGGAGAAAAAAGGGTAAAATTATTACCTAGTGATCTCGGCCATGGATCTACTCTAGGATTGTTGAGGCCAATTCAAAAATCGATCAAATTGACCAGAAAAAAAAATCCGTAAAACTCTGAACCAAAACAAAAATCGAAAACAAGAAAACCGAATAGTTTGATTTGGGTTTGTGGTTAACTAGTCCAAAACCGATCGAACTAAACCAAATCAAACCGAATTATGTGTAAGAAAATAAAAAGTGTTAACCTGTACTCTAAAGGCACACATTAAGCATATTATGATATAAAAAAGTGGGAATTTTATAAGAATATGTTTCTTATGAATTGCATATTGTGATCATCTTAAAAAAACAATCATTAATGTGGGCCTTTATTATTGAATTAACTACATAATGCTATGATTTTTTTTTACCACATACATGATGGCAAAATAATTCAACATTTTGTTTAATGTGTTTTATTCTTGTAAATGTACAAATAAAATAATAATGAAAAGTAGAACATGGTTTCTATATGTTGGCTCATTGTTTCTAGAAAACCATGATCGGCTTTAATTTGAATATGTGAACCAATCTTATGTTACTAATAGTATTACATTGTTATGTTAAATTGATTTAGAAAAAAAAATGTCAAAACCGAATAAAACTGAACCGAAAAGTCTGGTTCAAGTTTGGATTTAAAAGATTTAGAAACCGAAACCGAAACCGAATTGAATTGAAATCAAATTCTTACATTTAGTTTGAGTTTTGGTACCTTGCTTTCTACTCCCGACCAAAACCAAAAACACCCCTATCTATCCTAGTTAATTTTTATTTTTAATTAAAAAGTAGCAAAAGATTAGAGTAGGGTTATGAAAAAGGATAGAACAATTGAAGAAGACATGCAACTACGGTAAATCTGACAAATTTTTGGTTTAAAAACATTTTCAACCACTTTCTTATATTCTTATCAATTTGAGAAAGAATTGGATGGAAAAAAAAATCACATATTTAAGGAGAAGGTCCGCAGCAATGATGAATTTATTTTTTCTCATGTTCGATGACAAATTTAAGGAAAAATACTCTCTAAGCACAATTTTCATCAAATATGGGGAATAAATTAAGGGCATGCAAATCATTTTAAAACAAAATCAATACACAAAAGCTTTGAAAGAACATTTGGGACCGTTATCCATTCTATCTGTTATAATATATTAGAATGTACTAGAATATTCATATTTCCATATTTACTTGTTTGTATCCTACTTTGGTTTGTACTCCTTCCTTAGTTTGGATTCTTTTCTAACCCTATAAATATATGGCTCCTCTTGTATCATGAGATATCTATTAAGTAATATAATTCTTCTTTCTCTCTCTATCGTTAACATGGTATTAGAGGAATACACGACCCACAAACCCTAGCCGTGCTCACCATTCTTACCACGCAGCCTCGATCACCATCACCATCAACCTCGCGTAGCCACCATCATTATCAACCTCCCGCACAACAACAAGAAACTTCCAGGCCTTCGTACATCCAATACCGACACCTAACCAAACCAAACATTACACCATATTGTTCTTCTTCATAATATGATTCCAAATCTGTTCGAATCATCTTATTAGAACTCTAAATGTACCCTCACGTGCCACCTAAAGAAACCATCCTCCCGTCGCGATTCAGCCACGCGCCTCTACTCAGAAACACAAGTTAAAATAAAGCAACGTCCAAAGTATAACCAAAGCAGCAATTAGTTTGTTTGGCAAGAGCGTTAAGTATTCACAAATTAGTGGAGAGTTCAAATCCCAGCCGCAGTAAACTTCTTTTTTCCCACCCACCTACCATGTCAGTTTATGGATATTTACATAGTTGTTGCAAAGATAATGTGACATAACATTACCCACGCACAAATCATCTCTAATAATTTTTATTCATTTTGCCATGCTAGATGGCATATGCATACCCTTGTATTTGTATCGAGGTCATGCATTCAACTCCCTTTTAAAAAAAACAGAAAAAAAACATAATGGAACAAGAAGAAGAGCATTAATTAACGAAAAACCGACAAAACAAACCTATAAACCCTAGAACCATAGTTGTTGCAAAAATAATGTGACATAACATTACCCACGCAAAAATCATCTCTAATAATTTTTATTCATTTTGCCATGCTAGATGGCATATGCATACCCTTATATTTGTATCAAGGTCATTCGTTCAACTCCCTTACTTTTTTTTTTAAAAAAAAACAAACATAAAAAAAAATAAAATTATAAAGGAACAAGAAGAAGAGCATTAATTGACGAAAAACCGACAAAACAGACCTATAAATCCTAGAACCACAAAAAACCGACAAAGCAAACCTATAAATCCTAGAACCAACCCCTAAAATGAGGGTTTAAGGTTGAATTTAGAATACATATATATGGAACACCAAACTTGTATTTCAGTGGTACTGTCGTCGTATGCTTGGATAAGCATCCAAACCTTGAAAATACAATAATTTTATACTTGCGAATAAAACATACTAGATATAACGATAATAAAAACAATGATAGTGACCTACCATTTAGGTTGTCAATAAAACTTACCGTTTAGGTAGATAACGAATTTTACTGTCACGAATTTCACCATTTATCTATTTACACGATTTATCAAGTATTTTTGCTAAAAAAAAACTAATTTTGCTCTACTTCTGAAGGCATTTGTGAGATCTCTAAGTGGGGACCGAAGTCAAGGGCCCATTGTACTTGCTGGTTAGGATCTGGTTGGTTTAGATGCTGACCGAAATAACATTTTTGTTATGATTATTGTAGTTGATTCTGAGTGGAAAAAAACTATCATCCCCCTTCTCAATACTGGGGCCGACCGAAATAAAATAAGTATAAAACATTATAATAAATATTTCTTAGTGACTCGTGACTTGTAAATACGAACACAACAGAAAAACCCTTTTAAGACATTAAGTTTGATTCAAAAAATTTAAGATACGAGTAAAACGCCCTTCCGTCAATATCATATCAACAAAATCACAAGTGTTTTGCCGATATCTAGATTTTTGGGCTACTATGTTTGATTTCTTATGCAAAAATAGGGTTTTCAGGAAACCTTGAATATCATTGGATTTCTTCGAGAATCGTCCATTCTTATTTAGAAATGTGTAATCACCTTGTAGTCAAAGTTTGAACGTCCGAATCCCATTTTATTTGAATGGTTTTAATAAAATTAAAGTAATGACATATTTTAACTGTTTTAAGCATCTATCATACTTTTAGTTTTAATCCTTGTTACTTTTTCCTTTTTTTTTGTAAAATATATACTTATAACCAGACCTGAAGGGTGTGGCAAGTTAAGAATGTTCATTGATTGAGGCCCCATCTCCCATCTAAAGACAAATAATTTGATCTATAAAGTTTAATCATTTTTTTAGGGTTTTTGCTTTTATATTATCTCTTTAGTTTTTTATTCTAAACCGTCCAAAAATCTCTCGACCCATATCCATCACTCTTAATGGGCCAAATTACATTTATTGGGCTCATGCAATGACCAGTTTTCCTTAAGCTCGCTGGGTTTGGAGACTTGTAACAGGAGAAATTAAGGCACCAGTAAAAAAGAAAGATGAATCTGACAAGGATTTTGCAAATCAATAAGACGAATGGATAGGAAAGAATGGCGATATCATCACTTGGTGTCGTAATACCTCAACTCCCACCATCAGTCAATAATTCGGGCAATTTTCCACGGGAAAAGAGGTTTGGGACTCTCTAAAAACTCGTTATACCACCAAAGACCTTGCTCACCAATATCAACTCCTGACTGTTCTATACGCCAAACGTTAACAACCTGATCAAACTGTCGATGAATTTGTATCTGAGATGCAAGTCTTATGGGATCAGTTAGCCTCTTCGAAACCTGTCTGGGCATGTCCCACTGACGCTGCCAACTTTATTAGTTATAGGGATCAACAATAAGTGATGACACTTCTTATGGCTCTTTATGATGGCTTTGAACTTGTTCGGGCTTATCTTCTACATCGCCATTGTAACACCCCTGCCTTAATCTACAGGACAACACCCGTAATTAAGACCTGTGGTGCTACTAACCCATCTTAGATTGACTAAAATGGGTATATATGTAAATATATAAAGAAATACAAACAGTAATATCATGCGTGTCATGCAACAACTTCATAACCATACTGATGATGTTTGTACTGCACATAAACATACAATCAGATACATATTCATGTTACGTAATCATGCGTACATGTAACCAATATACAATGGCAACTAAGCATGTTCACTAATCATATCCAACATTCCGGGCTAGCCGTGGCTTCCCGAGATAATATATATACAACAAAATAAATCCGTATCAGAGCTATCTATTTCGTTCCCGAACCCATAGTCCTATTACCATCGTTCGCCCCCTGAGTACCTGAAATTGTAAATAAAACACGGGGTGAGCTTACAGCTCAGTAAGGGGGGGGGGGGGGAAACAACGGATAACATGTTGGAAATACAATTCACAATTCAACAACAATTCATCTTCAACAACTGATTCGATTTAAAAACCATCATCATATAACAATTATACGTGCTTATGCATGTGCAGGTTACCTCCCTTGTGTCAACCGTTAAGCCACGTAGCCAGAATGAATATATCCCCGTCAAGCCAACATTTATTGGATCCCTGACTGTTGATAGAACCAACCATTAATCATTATAACTGGCCCATTGGCCTCCGAGAGTATTACAAGATCATAACCGAATCGGACCTCCAGTCCAATGATAATATCACACCCACCAATAACAGCCATAAGTTGGCCCAACGGTCTTATAGAATAATATGGCCCATCGGCCCCAGAATACATCAATAGATCCAATTTGGACCTCAAGTCCACCGATAGAATCATAACCACAGAACCATCAGTGCCTTGCCAATTTGCCTATGTTCCCGGGCTCCACACCGGTGGCTGATAGGCGGCCATACATTGCTCCCCCAGGGGTTTAGGGCTTTTCAACCCAAGGGCACCAGGCCCTGCCTATTTTCCTATCCTGGCAAGCACCAAATAAATACACAATCCCTTCACCATCGAAGGGCCATAATAGAATCATCTCTGGACCCATATCTGGGTCATGTCACGTCAAGAACATAATCATATGCGGATCCATATCAGGATCATGTCGCGTCTAGAACGATACAATAATCATAAGAAGCTCCCAACATACTGATCAAAGATATACGCCTATACGATAGGCCAGAGGAGTGATCCAAGCTTGCCGAAGGATCTCCAAGATTTCGGTTGACACAGTTGTAATGCACAATATGCATACATGCTCTTTATAGCAACTAAAAACAACACATGCCACTTAAACTTCATTCATAATATATCCATGTTCCTCAGCGCATACATAACCCATTTACAATCCACTTGGATATAATCGAGCATACATGTCCAAGGAACATCGTTTACAAGTCTATATTCCACAGATATCAAGTTCAAGTGGCATATCTTGTTTCACTTCATGCATAAAATATATGGTAGATACTATATATGCCATATAAACTCTATCAAAATCATGTCCATGTCCTTCAGTGTATACAAAACCCTTTTCTTGTCAAGTCAACACATACATACCTAAAGGACATCCTTATAAAGCATTAACATGGAATCATAGAGCTTAGATGGCATATCTTGCTTAAATAGATGAATTCATACTCCAATTAATCATATATCTTCGATATCAATGGGCAAAATCATCATATTTAACATACATGTATAAATCATCCATTTCTAGTCAAATACAATCATGTTATCAAGTGTACATAGCATCTATGGCCTCAAACCTCCCTTTTTAGGTCCTTGTTAATCATAAAATATCAAGTTATAGGCCATACTAGTATAAATCATTTTAGTATATCAAAAACAAGAAATATGTGCTCTACATCACACATATATATAAAATCATTCACCTTTCGATAAATAAAACCATATTTGAGAGTTTTGAAAAGATATAAACCCCTACCTCGACTTATCAACGAGAAAGAAGAAGAAATATGAAGGTTCAAGCCTTATCCGAAGAAATCCCAGCGAGGAAGGCGATGAATAGCGGCCAGGAGAATGATTCGGGGGATTTGGAGCTTTTATCTCGGATTGATATTGAAGAATGAGTAAGAATCCTTCAAAGAACCCCCTTTATCTCTCTCAAGAGCCCTCAAGTTGATAAGAGAGCTTATGTGTCGAGTTTTGTGAGTTTTGGTGATAAATAATGAGAAAGTGGGGAGAAATTTCTAGAAAATTCGTCACACAGGGGTCTGGGACCGATCCTAGGATTTCTGGGACCGATCCTAGAAACATTTTATCCAAGCTTGTTTTGGCTGTACTGATCACTGTTCGTAATTTGGTCATATCTCCTTGCTCAGAACTCGGATTGAGGTGATCTTTATGCCCACGAAAAGGTAATTCAAAGATCTACAACTTCCTAATTAGAACTTTTTCCAAATTATGAATAGATTATCCCCATAAATTCGCCGAAGGCAGTGCTCTGCCAAAACATTACCGAATGACCAAAACTTAGCGATGGGCCTACTTTGCGCCCTGTTTTGACCCACAAGGAGTGTGAATTAGCTTTCGGTCAAAACACAAAAGTTGTAGAAAGATATACAAATTAGATATAATTGCGAACGGAATCTTAATCGAATAATTAACGAAAGAGTTACGATAGCTCAAAGTTAGCCAAAGCCAACAAATCGCGAAGAACCAAAACTTCTTATTTACAAACCGAAATCGATTCGGATCACCCGAATCACCAAACGATCACTCATATGAGTATAAATAAGCTAATATACTTCAATTTAAAACAAATTAAAGTACGGGTTATTACAGCCATCCTCTGCCAACTCTCGATGACGCTGTTACCGCACTACATTTTGAAGAAATACATCTTGGTCCAAATACTAAGAATTCTGATGGGGTGCTTACCGTCACTCATTCCAACTCTGAAAAGCCATTGAATAATAAATCTTCCACCTCTGAAAAGCCATTGAATAATAAATCTGAGAAACCATCAAACGAGTGCATATATTACCACGAGACTACTCATATGCTACTCTACCGTCCTAAACAGATTTGTAAGTTCTGTCGCAAGTGTGGTCCAAAACACTATGGTTCTCATTGTTACAAGAATCCTACCAGACAATCTAACACAAAACCTGTCACTGCTGTTACTGCCACTCCACAATCACCCAGTTCGACTTCATCTATCACCAATAATGACCTTGTTGAAATGCTAAAATAGGTTTTATCTGGCTCATCTAATGCAATGTTTGTCGCCGCAGGTAACTCTTCTTCATATTTTGATTCTGGTTACTGCAATCATATGACCTATGATCCCACAATATTTCTCTCTAAAAACTCTACCCTACATACGCCCTCTATTAAAACTGCTGATGGGTCCCAATTATACGTAACTCACATCGGACCAGTATCCTAATCTAATTTATCTATCCCATCTACGTTTCACATACCTAAGTTGACTATAAATCTTATATCTGTTGGACAACTATGTGATCTAGGCTTAAATGTTATTTTTTCTTCTTCTGGTTGTCCTGTACAGGATCCACGGACGAAACAAGTTATTGGGATAAGCCGTAAAGTTGGTCACATGTTCGAACTTTTTCACCTCCGCAAACCGTCGGATCTCACAGTCTCCAATCCCTCTGCTCCTGCCTTCTCCACCTCATCTCTGAAACTTTGGCATTCTCGGTTAGGTCATGTGTCTTTCGATAGGCTTAAGTCTCTTATATCTACAGGTAAATTAGAAAAAGTTAAGTTTGAAAGTATTTCTTGTTTGTCCTGTCAACTTGAAAAACAACATGCATTATCTGTTAATAAAAGTAATTCTATTTCATCTGCACTTTTTAATCTTATATATTCTGACATTTGAGGACCATCTCCTCATACCACAATGGGGGGGGGGATCCAAATACTTTGTTATTTTTATGGATGATTACACTTGATTTACCTAGATATATCTCATAAAAAATCGTTCCGAACTACCACAGATCTATTATAACTTTGCCCAAATGATTCAAACTCAATTTTCTTGTCCAATTAAAACATTTCGTGTTGATAATGCCATGGAATATAAAGAAACCAATTTTCTCAAATTTTTGTGCCAGCAAGGAACAATTTCTCAATACTCATGTCCTTGTACATCTCAACAAAATGACCATTCTGAACGCAAATATCGTCATATTCTAAACACTGTTCGAACCCTTCTCATTTATAGTGGATGTCTCGAACGTTTTTATGGATAAGCACCTCTTACTGCTGTCTACACCATTAATGGTCATCCTATTCTTGACTTCCAAAATCAATAACCATATGAGAGGCTTTACGGTAGTTCACCCAACTATAATCTTTTGAAAGTTTTTGGATGTGTTTGTTTTGTCTTGCTCTAACCTTATGAACATTCCAAACTCAAACCTCGTTCTCATCTCTGTTATTTCTTGGGATATGGGATAGAACATAAAGGTTACAGGTGTTGGGATCCAATTTCAAAACGACTTCGTGTGTCTCATCATGTCATATTTTGGAAATACAAAATGCTCTCATAAATTTCTAAATTCCAGATCACTACCAATACATCTATTTCATTTTTCACTAGTTCCACTGCTGATCTTTATCCCCTTATTCTATCCTCAACCACAATAGAAAACCATGAGCCAACCACTAAAACCATTTCATCCACCGAACTTCCATCCATAGAGTCTATCCTATCTAACATCACCACTACCCTATCAAGTGATCTGTAACCAACAGCGAACTATCCTGAGAATGTTGATTCCTCCAACAATCTTGTTAATCAACTACCACCTCCTTATTAGTCTACTCAAGTAAGGCAACTTCCTAATCATCTTCGTGATTACCATTGTTATTGCACTATATTATCACACCACGAGCCATCTTCTTACAAAGAGGCTAGTTCTAACCCATTATGGCAGCAAGCTATGTCTGAGGAACTTCATGCCTTAGAAAAAGCTCAAACTTTGGACTTAGTCACTCTTTCTCCAGGAAAGTCAGCAGTTGGTTGCAAATGGGTTTACAAAATAAAAACCAAATCAGATGGGTCCATTTATCGATACAAAGCCCGACTTGTTGCAAAAGATTTTAATCAGGAATACAGCATCAATTATGAAGAAATATTTGCTCCTGTTGCTCGATTAACCTCCGTTCAAAGTCTTATTGCCATTGCAGCTGCCAAAAAATGGGACTTATTTCAGATAGATGTGAAATATACATTTCTCAATGGTGATCTTTCTGAAGAAGTTTACATGAAACTCCTTTAGGGGTTCCACATTCCCCATCTCAAGTTTGTAGGCTTCGATGTGCTTTATACGGTCTCAAGAAAGCTCCACGTGCCTGGTTTGAGAAGTTTAGTTCCACCATTCACAAACTGGGTTTTACATTTAGCTCTTTTGATTAAGGTCTGTTTGTTCGAACAACACAAGCCGGCATCACGCTTCTCATTCTTTATGTAAATGATATGATAATTACCGGGGATGATGTTTCTAGAATTTTTGAACTTAAGCAATCTCTCCGTCATTATTTGAGATGAAAGACCTTGGTCGCCTGAACTACTTCTTGGGTCTTGAAGTTCACTTCGATTCTGTTAGTTATTATCTCTCCCAGGCTAAATATACTTCTGATATTCTCACCCATGCCGGTGTCATAAATTCCAAAACTGCTCATACACCAATGGAAATGAATATCTGACTTACTCCACTTGATGGTACTCCTCTAAATGATGCAACTCAGTATCGACAAATAGTTGGATGTTTGGTTTATCTCACTATCACCCGTCCAAATATTACTCACGCTATTCACATTGTTAGTCAATTAATGTCTGCTCCACGGTTTACTCATTATTCGACAGTTCTTCGCATTCTTTGTTATATCAAAGGGACCTTGTTCCACGGTCTTCATTTCCATCCATTTTTTTTCTCGAGTTGCGTGCTTACTCTGATTCAGACTGTGTATGAGATCCTACTGATAGGCGTTCAACCACAGGGTACTGTATCTTCTTGGGAGACTTTCTTATATCCTGGCGAAGCAAAAAATAGCCGTTGCTCTCTCGATCCACTACGGAAGTAGAATACCGTGCTCTTGCTACACTACGCAGGAACTCGTCTGGCTCTGCTGGCTACTTTTAAACATGGGAATTCCTTAACACCTTCCAACAATCCTTGGCTGTGATAATCAGAGTGGTATTCAAATTGCTCACAACGATGTTTTTCATGAACGAACAAAGCACATTGAGATTGATTGCCATTTTATTCGTCAGCATGTCGCTTACAATATAGTTCGCTTTCTGCATATCACTTATGTCGATCAACCCGCCGATCTATTCACCAAGACTCATTCACCTGGCCATTTCTACGAACTCATTTCCAAACATAAGATGGTTTCTCATTTACCACCTTAAGTTTGAAGGGGGCGTTAGAATATATTAGAATATACTAGAATATTCATATTTCCATATTTACTTGTTTGTATCCTACTTTGGTTTGTACTCATTCCTTAGTTTGGATTCTTTTCTAACCCTATAAATATAGGGCTCCTCTTGTATCATGAAATATCTATTAGGTAATATAATTCTTCTTTCTCTCTCTATCGTTAACACTATCAAATTTTGGTAGGATTGGAGTACAATAATATAACTGCACCATACCAAACCATGGCTTATATGTATATATATAGGAACATTTGCCACACATACTAAACTATACCTGTTATATATACGAATTGGAGCTTTTGAGTGGATACTGGATAATTTTTTTTATAAAACTTGGTGAAGATAATCCTCACGTTATCATCTCCATCCAATTTGATCAAAAAATTAAACTGAAAATTGGGTTAGCTAAAAATTGATATATATATATATATATGTTCATTTATAGCCGTTAAAATTATAGATTTTCAGCTAACTAATTTCATGGTGAATTTTTTGACGAAGTTTGTTAGAGTCTACGGAATTTTCTCAAAAAATTACCCCTTCAAAATGTTTGATCCGTATATACCATATGTATGTTTGGTGAAATTTTTCCACATATATATATATATATATTTAAAGATTATGAAAAAGAAATAACAAGTTCAATCATGAAAAAATTGTGTAGAGAGAACTAAAAATTATGTGAATAAAGAATTTATACTTTCGCTTAATCGCCAAGTCAATTATTATTTTTGTTCAAATTTTCTTCTCAAATTATATATATGTGAGTAATACACATTGGGACACCTGTTCCCTGCATCCCACATAAGTCTACCCCAGGATTAACAAAACATTCTTTGATCAATATTATCACCGGTTTGAGTTAGTTGACCCAAGCATGTATGGGATGAACAAATTACTCATATTTATAAGACATTGATTTATCATAAAATTTTAATGATTACCAATTTAGAAAATAATAATAATAAAGGACAATGCATAAATAGTGCTTACAATAAATGACAGTTAATTGAATTCATTAGTTTACGTAACAACTTTTTAATTAAGGACAAAATATTAATAATTATATTATTTCAACAAATTAAGTTGAATTTTAGTACTACCCTTCTTAAAGATAAATACAAGAAAATAAATATACAATTAAATTCGGAATTAAATCAATAAAAATACATTCAAACCAATTCAAACACATATCACAAGATCCCAATTGACTTCTGCCTCTTCCATCAACACTTTGGCCTCTCAAGGCTTGTGAGTCATGTTTTTTTTATCAACCCTCTCCTAATTGGATTCTTGGTCCTTCGAACAATCTGCACAAAGAAAACCCTAAAATACCAATTTTCCAAGGCTCCACTATTGTTGACCGTAATTTCATCCCCCTCATTGATAAAAGACTTAGTCGCAAGCATCTCACCATCACTGGGGGATTATCCTTTGATGGCTCTGTAAATATCTTGACTTCTTTTGGTATACTATTTTTCAAACCATTCCTCTAAAATCTTGATAAATATTGATGTTTATAGCATTGAAGTGTTTAGATTGACTCATCATTAGCATTGCACTTCTCCTTGCCTCTTCCCATGCTTATTATGGATGAATTTGGTATGTTTTGATGTTTGAATGATATATGGGGCGGTTTATGGTGGCTGAAAATGCTATGCATTTGATGTTTGGACGTATGTCTTTTTTATTGGGAATAAGCATCTCCCAACGGTTATATTGAGCAAGAGTGTTCATTCACACATTGTTTTGCCATAGGGGCAAACTTGTCCAGAAAATCCCCCACTTAACAGTTAGTTGACAGGATTTAGAAAATGATGACAAAAGTCTAATTTAAATTAAAAAGATGGCTAAATTCTAAATATATATTATTAATGATGACCCAAACAAGTCTAAAAGATTTTGAAGAATATTGTGTCAATTTTGTTATGTGTTTTTTTGCATGTCTAAAGTTTGAGTAATTCTACGTGGATAAAAGAAAAATTGACATATTAATGCATCAATTATTCATTGGTTAAAACGAAATGTGATATGGTTCTTTTAACCACTACATGGTGACCACATTTGATAAGTCAGATATTTATGTTTACCTAAAATTATTGCTAGAGTTTAGGTACAATGTCTTTTATACAGTAGATTGACGATTACAAGAAACTGTTATAGCAACAACTACAAATTAAACAATATAATTAAGATAAGGAAGTTGGTTCTCCTCTTGGTGTGGAATTCCTCGTGCCTTATTTTAAGGAGGGTGCTGTATATTGACACAAACTAAAATAATTTCTAACACTCCGTCCAATTTACTAGACTCCTATGGATCGAGTATGTACACACATACTCGGTTCTTAGGGGGCCAAGCCAATGTGCACATACTTGGTCCTTAGGGAGCGAGTCAATATTAAAATATTAGACAGTGTTTTGGTGTGTGTCAATAGCAAACCCTTATTTTAATAATAAGTTGCCTTTGCGGAGTGTATATCCTTGGGCTAGATTCATTGAACCTTGTCATGGGCCAAGGAGGCTGGGCTTGAGTACTCCAATTGTGTGCGTTTGGCTAGAAGGAATTGGGGATTCCGGCCCAACAAGATAGTTAAGGGGAGTTAGCTATTCGTGACCAATAGACCAATTGTGAACAATGTTAAGAGTATAATTATACTTTTTGTAGGAGTAATATACAACTTTAAAAGTATATAATATAATTTCTCAAAATAATATTATATTTTAGAAAATAGATAATTACTTTGGTAATATGGATAGCCTTTAGTAAATGACGAAACAAATATATATGCCGTGAATGTGTGAAAATATCATGTTTGAGAGACTTGATTAACTTGGTAGTTGTTTGTAGTTTTTCAGGCCTCTTGATTGCATCGTTAGAATATATTGTATGTGTAAGACAATGGTTCGAGTATTTCGCCCACACCCTCTCCCCTTCGAACACCTGATCTTTAATCATGGCTTATATATATGTTAAAAATTAATATAACTAAAAGTTATCATAACAAATAACTTTTTTGGGGAGGGGGCGGGGGGAGGGGATTAGAAATGTTAATTTTTTGTAAGATACTAAAGAAAATGACAAGTTGAATCATAAAAAACTTATTTGCAACGAGAACTAAAAATTATGTGATAAACAATTTATACTTTTGCTTAATCATCGGACCATTTTTATTTTTGCTAAAATTTCACCTTAAATTATGTATACGAGTAGCAAACATATGGTTGGTTTGACTTAGTTGACTCAAGCATCTATGGGATGAAAAATTTATTAACATTTATAAGACCTGATTGTTGCATCATAACATTTTAATGATTATTAGTTATATGTAGTATAACAAATTATATTACTTTTGTTATAAATGACAGAAGGATCGGAAGAACTGTTAAATTTTTCTAGTAAAAATTATTTATATTGAATAAATAATAAGATATTGGAAAAAACTAAGAAGAATTCAACCTACATAGATAAAGTTGAGCAAAATATTATTTTAGTAATTAATTAAAAATATTTGTAAAAACCTCTCAAGTAGGAGATGGATTCTGCTTTACTCTCTAAACAAGCAAAATGATTATAGTAGTGTATTCTAGAAAAGGAAAAAGAACTAAAATAGGGCTATCACAATTGGAATAGGATTATCACAAAGGATAATATAGGATTAGAGGAGGTTATCAGAAGAACATGAGGTTTAGTAGAGAAAATTGTGGGTTTAAGAGCATTTTCGATCAACTATTTAGTTTTGTTTTTTATAAGAACAGACATGTATAAATTTTCCATATAAATGGTTATTGTACACATTAATTTGCACATGCATAATGAATGGTAATTAGACACAACTAAGTTTATTTATTATCATACAGATATAAAAGTATTATGTTATGCTAATGACTAATTACCAAGTTCTAATATCATTGCCTTCTAAGATCAAAATCAACCAATTTTATACAACTCAATATGTAAAACAAAATAAAAAATTAAATTGCTCAGAAGACATTCTCAATTACGATATCAATACTATACCACATAGAAAGAAAAGGCAAAACGACGTTTTATAGCAGTGATTCGGTTCGCTTTTGAACTAGCATTACTCCAAATCTAAACCGAACTCATCAGTTTTGTTATTTTTTTTTATATTTTTTTTGATTTGGTTTGATCATTTGATTTTCAGATCGCCACAACACCCGTAATCTTCGTAAGGAGTTGTCCCGCGGGAGTGGATATCAATGCTATACCACATAGAAAGAAAAAGGCAAAACAACGTCGTATAGCATACCACATAGAAAGAAAAAGGCAAAACAATGTCGTATAGCAGTGATTCGGTTCACTTTTGAACTTGCATTACTCCAAATCTAAAGTGAACTCATTCAGTTTCGTTAATTTTTTTATATTGTTTTTCTAATTCGGTTCGATTCACTTTTGAACTTGCATTACTCCAAATCTAAACCGAACTCATTCAGTTTCGTTATTTTTTTATATTGTTTTTCTAATTCGGTTTGATCTTTTTTTAATATTTTTTTTTCGTGGGCCATCCTTTCGGCTAGATTCACTGAACCTTATCGAAAGCCCATTAGTGATCAATGTTGGTATTGCTATGAATTTCGAACATGTGACCTCTCTAATACGTACAAGAATAGAGAAGATGCCACTAGGCTATCAGGCCATTGGCAGAAAGAATTATATTTAATCGTCAGATCGAATAATATAAAACTTTAAAATATATAGTACAACTTTTTATAATAATACTACACTTTGGTAAATAGAGAATTAAGTTGGCAATACAGGTAGCCTTTAGTAAATGACGAAACAAATATATATGCTGTGGATGCGTTAAAAAATTATGTGTAAGATCGGCTCTCAAACAACTTGGTAATTGCTTGTAGTTTTTGAGGCCACTTGACTGCCTAGATAGTTAGAATATGTTATATATCATAAGAGGATAGTGGTTCGAGTATCCTGCTCACATCCCTCACCTCTCCAAACACATATATATATATATATAAACAACTTAATTATGGTTTATATATATATATGTGTGTGTGCACGTTAAATAAAAATATAAGTAAAAGTTCTATAGAAGGATAAACTTGTGTCTGTAGTTGACCAATGATTTCAATCGAGAGCAGCCAAAAATTAAAAATGTTGATTTTTTTTAAGATGCTAAAGAAAATGCATGTTCAATCATCAAAAAATTGTTTGTACAGCGAGAATTAAACAACAATGTGAATAAAAAAAAATTATACATCAGACTATTTTTTATTTTACTCATTTTCTTATTAAAAAAAATTTCTTCAAATTACATATATAGAGTACACAACCCCCGCTCTCTGGGCCCCACATAATAAAAAAAAAAACCATTATTTGATCAATATTATCATTTGTTACGCTTAGGTATTCTTTGGTTCACGGAAGGGAAATCAATTCCCTTATCTTTTTCATGGAGGTGAGAAACTAAATTTTTTGTCAAAATGTTTGGTAAAGCATGGAAAATATTTAGGTAAGGGTGTTTTTGTCCAAAATTTTTATAATAAATGCTTGGAAATCACATGGAAAAATCAATCCCATGGGTTTTGAGAAGAATGATTTTATCTCTTACTTTCTCCTCTGTCGGAAAAGTGTTTTCAAAATTTGTGCTTACCAAGAATTCTCAAATCCGTGAATCAAACGAGGCCTTAGTTGAACCAATTTGAGCAAAGCATATATTGATGAATAATTTAGTCACATGTATAAGACCCGATTGATTGATGTATCATAACATTTTACTGATTTTCAATTATATATAATATAACAAATTAAATTGCTTTTGTTGTTAATGAAAGAAGCATCACAAAAACTACCAAAATTTTCCATTAAAGATTATATATATTGAATAAATAATGAAATATTGGAGAAAATTAAAATAAAATTAATATACAAAAATAAATTCTATCAATATATTATTTTACCAACTAAAAGTCACTTATAAACTCTAGTAAAAAATACGATTTTAAGTGATAGTTAAGAAAATTTAAGTACGATTTTTTTAAAACTGCATAGGTAAACTAAGCTCAAAGTTAGCCTCTCACTTAAGAGTTCGTTGGGTCAATTCCCCTTCTAATAACAAATTCTTCTATAAAATTCATTATTATTGATTGGTTTCTTCCCTACTTCCTCTCTCGTAAATTTTTCAGTTTTCTTGTAATTTTTTTAGTTTTATTATTTAGATTTTTTTTAAAAGAAAAAAAATCATGCCAAACGTTACTACATCAACTAGAGTTGAAGTATAAATTTTTTAACCAATATTCAATATTTTTTAGATATCTATTCATTAGGTTAAATTGGTCTATAATTAAATTTTTTTATATTATAAAATTGGATAAAGGTATTGCTCGGGTTGTTTCGGGCTGGATCCTGCTCTATTCATTAATTTTAAAATTGTTTCATTTGTAAAGAGAATAAAAGGAGCAAAGAGTAGGTTTACGAGAAACATACCACGGTGAAAAGAAGACAACCAAGTTTACTCATTCTCCTATTTGGGTTTCAAATCATTTTCAATCATTTTTTTTATATAGTTTTTATCAATTTGAGAAAGATTTGGATAAAAAAAAATAATATTTAAGGAGAAGATTTCCTTCAATGATGAATTGTATTTCATTTTTTTCATGTTTGATGACAAATTTAAGGGAAATACTCTCCAAGCATAATTCTCCTTGAATTATGTGAACAAATTAAGGGCATAAAACTATTTTTTAAAATAAAATCAAATTTGGTACTGTTGTTCATATTGCCAATGCAATTATCTCTTTGCCAGCAAAAGTACTACTTTGAGAAATATAATTGTATTGTATGCTTCTAAAATTGTACATTACTTTCACATGATTGCTTTGGATCCAAACCTAACCATGACATCTCATGTATTATGTTGCTGAACTTATTTCAATTGTTTTATTTTTGTGAATTTCACTGTGGATTATTTTTGTGAATTTCACTGTGGATTATTTTTGTGAGAAAATGCATAAATTTAACAGTTAATAATTTAAAGATTAGATTTGTCTAGATAGTTAAAATATGTTGTATGTTGTAAGAGTGTAACAGTTTGAGTATCCCGCCCATACCCCCTCCCCTCCGAACACCTGATCATTAATCATTCCTTGTGTATTATATATAGAGGTAGGCTATATAGACGAATAAATCGATGAATTTTTTTTATTAAAATTTGTAGAGATGATCTATATAGTAGATTACCTCCACAAAAATTCATAGAAAATTCAATCCAGAAGTACTTGTTTTGAAAAATTGATATATGCACTTTTTCGGCCATTAAAATTTTTGGTGATCATCTCACCCACTTTTAGGTTGATTTTTATTTTATTTTTATGAAATTTGGTAGAGATGATCTATTCACAATATAGATGATCTCTACTAAATCTTATGAACAAATTCATTCAATTACCCTCAAAATGATCATCCATTATTTGTGTTAAATAAGAAATCCCACTTTACCTAGCTCTCTATATAAATTAAAAAAGGTATATAACTTAAAGTTCTATTAAAAGATAAACTTATGCCGGGGCATACCGACGATTTGAGTTGAGGGACTGACAATTACCAATGCTAATTTTTTTTTAATATATTGAAGAAAATGATAAGTAAAAAGAAAAAAAAAATTGTAGCGAGAACTTAAAACTAAGCAATTTATATTTTTGCTTAATTACCTGACCATTTTTTATTTTTGTTAAAATTTTCTCCTTACCTTATATATATATACATGAGTACTAAACATTTTGCAACTTGATTGATGTATCCAGTGGCGTAGCCAAAAATTTTAATCCGGGGGTGCACAATTTAAATAAACTTAAAGTCCAAATAATAATAATAATATAAATATGGAGTTCTTACATTAACAAAAGTACTAAAATAAAAAAAATTACCTACAACAATCCTCTCCGAGATTTCATATTTTGAAATCGTTGAATGACAACTTCGTTATCGATAGACTCGAGTACATCTTTCTCAATATAAGCCACCAAACAATCATTCAAGAAGTCATCTCCTAACCGATTTCGTAGTTGACTTTTGATTATCTTCATCGCCGAAAATACTCTTTCAACTGTTGCAGCTGCTACGGGTAAGAGTAGAGCCAACTTAATAAGCAAAAAGACCAATGGATAAACACGATGCTTCTTCAACCGAATCATTGTTCTAAAAAGATCACTAACTCCAGTAATTTCATTAATTCGATCGTCAGAGGGCATATCAATAATATAAGTCTCAAGTTGATATTCAAGCGCAATTAACTCTATTCTTGAAAAATCGGATGGATAAAATTCGGCAAATCGGATCAATTTTCTCTTATCAAATGCAGCGAATGAGTCGCTTGGGTCAAGAGAAGACATACACAATAACAATTCCATATTCGCCTCATTAAAACGACTGTTCAACTCTAGAAGTAACGTATCTATCGCGGTGTAAAACAATTCAACGCGATAGTAATATAAATTTGTGTTACCTTCAGAATTGCGTCGTGATCTTCCTTGATGTACAATAGTATCCCCCATGTCTAGAACAAGTATATCCTCCTTAACACAAAAATCAGACACTAGACTTAGTAATGAATCCCACCCATCATCTTTCATCTTCTGTAGCCGGCTTTTTGTTACTTTTACTAGCTGCATGGCATTAACAATATCTTAATCATCCCTCTTTAAAGCTTGAGACAATTCATTTGTAATTCCCAACATAATTTTCATCAAGTGTAAGACAAATACGAATTCAAAACACTGAATATGATTTAATGTAATAATTGCTTGGGCTCATTGACTTGTGTCTGATCCATCTTTTCCAACAATTAAAAGGACTTCTATCACTGAGGAAAACAAATCAATTAAACTTATTAGAGTACTATAGTGAGATCCCCAACGAGTGTCTCCGGCCTGTTTTAATGTTGATTCTTGATTCAACCCATGGCCTGTCAAAATTTCCCCACTACAAATACCTGCAATCACTTTTTCAAGCTGCTTTTCTCGAAGAATATCTCTACGCTTACATGAAGCTCCAACTATGTTTGACAAAATTCTAACAACTTAAAAAAAAGTGCATATCTTTGAATGATCCCGCGTAACAGCTACAAGTATTAATTGAAGTTGATGAGCAAAACAATGTACATAATAAGCATAAGGATTTTCCATTAATATCAAACTTTTTAGACCATTAAACTCTCCACGCATATTACTTGCTCCATCATATCCCTGTCCACGTAAACTTGATATACTAAGTCCATACTTTGATAAAAGAGATTCAATGCCTACTTTAAGTGACAAAGCGGTGGTATCTTTCACATGTACTATACCTAAAAATCGCTCCATAACATACCCCTTATCATCAACATAACGTAGAACAATGGCCATTTGCTCCTTTACGGACATATCACGAGCCTCATCAACTAGAATTGAAAAAAATTGATCTCCAATTTCTTTAACGATTGTATATGTGATCTCCGTTGCAAAAGAATTAACAATATCATATTGAATTGTAGGCGAAATCAACTTAAGATTTTCTGGAGCATTCTTTAAGACAACTTTCTTAACTCCCTTATTTTGTTCAGAAAGAAATTGAAGAAGTTCAAGAAAGTTACCCCGATTTTCTGATTCCTCTGATTCGATATGCCCACGAAAAGCTAAACCTTGTTTTAAAAGGAACCTAATACAATCAATGGAGGCAGTTAGACGCGTACGATACTCAATTCTAGATTGATCTGAATGACTAGACAAAAGAGTTTCGATATGCTGCTTCTGGTTCATAAGATCTTGACAAGACTTTCGGCAGCGATTGTGCACACTATTGTGGGCTCCAACATGTTTATCAAACAAATTCTTCTTCCTCCAATTATTAAAGCCCTCAACAATAAATGCATCACAACCTCCTTGCATTCCATTTGGATTTTTAAAAAGAAAACAGTACAAACAAAACGCTGCATCTTTTGCCACACTATATTCTAACCAATCACTATAATCATTAAACCACGAAGAAACAAATCTATGCTTACCACGTCCTTCACCAGTCCAAGGAAAATCATGACTTTTTGGTTGACAAGGGCCTTTTTGTAAATATGCTCATCTCACATTTTCTCTATCATTAGGATCATAAGATTGTATACTTTTTCTCAACCCCGGATCAGATTGAACCTCTAAGTTAGAAGAAACATTTATAAGATTGAAATCAACATTCGGAATAGCGAAATTCATACTTGGAATGGTAGAACTCGCGCCTACATTTTGAGGACTGGAGGAGGAACTTGTTCCTATTATGCTAAAATATTTCTTCATTCTAAACTCCGCCCTATAAATTCAACATTTATTAAATTAATATATAATTAACTAAATAATCTAATAATCTAAAATTATTCAAGAAACGCACAATAAAGTTTGGCACATTTAAAGCTAAATCAATTAAACAATTAATATACAATATAATTTATTAAACCTAAATTATTTATAAATCAGCCCTATACTATTATAAAAAAAAATAAAAAAAATCAGCCCTATTAATTTATTAAATCTAAATCAAATATAAAATTAGCCTTAGACAAAAAAATTATTCCCACTTGCCTGGTTAATCGATTACAATGGGACATGTATTTGCGTTTTCAAAAAAGGAATAAAAATGGTAAATAGAACATTTAATCTTCTTGTTGACAAAGATCCATATCCTTATCAGATCTATCCCCAATATTTTTATTTATATATATTATATTATATATATATATATATTATTAAAAAGGGGCGAAATAAACAAGACAGAAATTTGTGAAAAATATAAAATTAAGCCACAACTAATTTCACACTCACAGCATATTTAAAACTAAAAATAAAAGGAAAAGAAAAAGAAAAAGAAAAAGAAATAAATTTGAACCTCTGCAGTGCTGTCCTGTAGCCACGCTACGCGAGTGCCTTGGTCGCCGGACGCCGATCTATGTCTCGCTGGGCAGCTATGCAGCTGTGTGTGAGTTGTGGAGAGCAGCAGAAAAAAAAAAAGAAGAGAAAATCTAAAATCTCACTGGGCAAACGGCGAAGCAAGCCAGCAAGGAGATGGTAAAAAGGGTTTTGTCCCCACCTTTTAGCTTTTAGGTATATATGATTTAATTCCCAAAAGCCCCTTAAGTTTTATTACAGTTACACACCCTTAACTATAAATTTATGCACATAAGTCCCTATATTTTTTTTTTAAAAAAAAAATTTCCGAAATCGCCGGGGGTGCACGCGCACTCCCTTGCCACACTGTAGCTACGCCCCTGGATGTATCATAACATTCTCGTTGGTTCGAATTAGTTGACCTAATTTGACCCAAGTGTATATGGGATGAACATTTTATGCACATAAGACCTGATTGTTGTATATATAGTATAACAAGTTAGATTTCTTTTTGTTCTTACATATATAATGATCACAACAACTACCTATTTTTTTTAAAAAAATTATATATATTAAATAAATAAGAAGATATTGGAGAAAACTAAAAATAATTTAACATGCAGAGATAAATTTGATCCAAATATTATTTTAGTAACTAAAAATCATTTATAAACTCTAATAAAATACATGCAATTTTGAGAGATGGTGAATTCTTCAAAATACTTCTATATCTACACTAAGCGAAGATCTCTCAATTAAGAGCAAGATTCTAATATGTTTGTTAATTTTAAAATTGCATCATATTAGGAACTAGGTTTTGCTCTTTTTGCTAATCTTAAAATTGTATTATATCTAGAGAAGCAAAAGGATTAGAGTAGGGTTATCACAATATATATATTTGTTCGTTAATTTTAAAATTGTACCACATTTAAAGAAGGAAAAGGATTAAAGTAGGGTTATGACAAAGGATAGAAAACATACAACGTTTATTCGTGAAAATTTTGGGTTTGCAAGCATTTTTAACCATTTTCTTTAGATGTTTTTTTTCTTTAGATGTTTTTTTTCTTTCGATGTAGAAATTATCATGCCTTATTTTTATAATAAGTTGCTTTTGTGGAGTATATGTCTTTCGGGCTAGAATCATTGAATCTTGTCATGATGCCCTATCTTAAACTAGGGTTAAGTATTTCAATTATGTGTTTAACCCGGTGAACCAGGAAGAAGGAATTGGGGATTTAGGCACAACAAAATAGGTAGGGGAGTTAGTTATTCGTGCCCAATAGATCGCTTGTTGTGAGAATCTGCAAATACGACCCCGAGTCTCATCATCTAGTTTAGGGAATTTGAAACATCGAAAAGGATTGCGTTGTTCCATTTTCTTTTATGTGTTGATAATTCATATCGGGTGTCCCTTTATCTTATTTTTAGATGCAAGAGGGTTCGTTTAGAGTCGCCAGTACGTTTTACGAGAAAACGGACAAAAGGGCGTGTAAAAGGAAAGGCTATAGACAAGCATTTCTTTACACGTTTGTCTGCGAAACCAGGATTCTATAGGGTTTGGAAACTATGTTACGGATTGAGAAGGTGTTAAGCACCCGTTCCGCCCTTTCGGTCTCTAGTGATCTTTATATGTTTATTCTATGTTAAAAAACTTGGATGCTTTTACTGACAATCTACTACTTCCCAAATGAAAAAAACCCTAATTTTGGGAAAAACAAAAAAATGGATGAAAACATTTATGTTCTGAGATCCGATGTTTTGAACGATGTAAATACAAATGACAAAGCCTTTTATTTAAGAGAGAGTTTTCCATATTTATTTCCTCAGAAAATAATGTCGGTTTTCTCTTATTTTGATTACTTTAAAAGTTCAGATCTTGTATTGGGACTGATTTTAATATGAAATTAGAACTCTTTGAGGAGAGTTTTATCAAACACATCGCAGTCTATGGAGAAGACAGGATATGCCGGATTTTAATTCCTAAGTAAGTTTTATCAGTTTGGGTTTGAAAACCTAGTTTATCTGGGCGATATTGTTCTTACTTTTCTGGTTTTGCAAATGATTTTATCAGGGGTTCTGTTTTGAAACAGTAGACTATTTTATAACTTGGCAATAAGTTTGTTAAAGTAGAATGTGGACCGAAAAACAGAATTAAAACAAGTACACAGATATCTAATTTAAAATACTAGAAGAGACTTTATTTACCTTCCCAAAGAGAATAATAATAAGAAAGAAATATAATATGGCAGAGAGATCTCCAGCGATAATAATCTTTTCCTTCTTTAGATATTTCCGAGAATTCGGTTCCAGAAGCGGGACACGTCGAGTGTAGAGAATGAATTCGGTAATTCTTCAGAAATAAGACGATCGTAGAAAATACTTGATAGAAGACCAGAAAATCAGATATATCTCAGAATTCTTAGATCCCCAGTTCTCCCTTAAACCTTTGGGGGTATTGGACTATTTATAGTGCTGGAAAAGGACTGTCGCGCGACATTTCCCCAGAAAGGGCAAGTGTCGCACGACATGTTGGACAATGTCGCGCGACAAACGGCTGAAGTGACCCTTCTGACAGACTGATTTATCAAGAAGTAGTTGGTCTGTGTTCGGGGAACTTGTCGTGCGATATAAGAGAGATTGTCGTGAGACATACTGTTTCGTCGCACGATAATCCCCTTAAAAAACAGGTTTGTTTGGCGGGGGTCACGGATCGGAGTGTCTACACTTGTGAACAATGTTAAGGTATAATTATATTTTTTGACGGAGCAATATACAACTTTAATTAAAAGTATATAATATAATTTCTCAAAGTAATACTATATTTCGGAAAATAGTAAATTAAGTTGGCAATATGGATAGCCCTTTGTAAATGACGAAACAAATATATATGCTTGTGAATGCGTGAAAATATCATGTTGAGGGACTTGATTAACTTGGAAGATGTTTGTAGTTTTTGAGGCCTCTCGATTGCATAGATAGTTAGAATATGTGTATGTGTAAGACAATGGTTCGAATATTTCGCCCACACCGTCTCCCCTCCGAACACCTGATCTTTAATCATGACTTATATATATATATATAGAGAGAGATCATGGCTTATATATATAGTTAGGCTATAATGATTCCCTCTTTTTAACAAAAAGAATGGATGATCATTTGGAGGAGTAATTGGATGAATTTTTTCACAAGATTTTGTAGAGATAATATATATTATGAGTAGACCACCTCTACCAAATTTCATAAAAAAAATCAACCTAAAAGTCGGTGAGATGATCATCAAAAATTTTAACGGCCGAAAATGTACATATATATTAATTTTTCAAAACACCCACTTCTAGTTTGAAATTTTCTATGAACCTTGGTGTAAGTGATCTACTCACTATATAAATCATCTCTACAAATTTTCATAAAAAAATTCATCAATTTATCTCTCTAAATAGCCATCCCTTCTTTTTATTAAAGTGAGGAAATCCGCCTTTCTAACCTAACTCTCTCTCTATATATATTAAAAATAATATAACTAAAAGTTCTTTTAACAAATTAAATAAACTTATGTCCAGGGCTTACCGAGGGTTCCATGCTAAAGAAAATGTTGAATCATAAAAAGTTATTTGCAACGACAACTAAAAACTATATGATAAAAAATATGTACTTTTGCTTAATCATCAGACCGTTTTTATTTTGCTAAAAATTTCACATTAAATTATGTATATGATTAGCAAATGTATCGCTGGTTTATATTAGTTGACCCAAATTGACCCAAGCATATATGGGATGAACAATTTATTCACATTTGTAAGACCTGATTAATGTATTATAACATTTTAATGATTATTAATTATATGTAGTATAACAAATTAGATTTTTTTAGTAGTAACTGAAAGAAGGATCAGTAGAACTAGTAAATTTTTCTAGTAAAAATTATTTATATTAAAGAAATAATACGATATTGGAGAAAACTAAGAAGAATTTAATAGGCAAAGATAAATTCAAATAAAATATTATTTAGTAATTAATTAAAAATATTTATAAACACCTGTGAATGGACGTAAACCATGCCTAGGAGCTAGGGAGCAAATGCTCCTTCTCAAGAATACCTCCCATTCGTTGATATATCTCAAGAATGCCTCATCCATTTGTTTCAATTTGAATGATACAGAGAATACCTTATATAGATATCCAATCTATCAAAAATATAGACAGTCAAACCTATTTCGATTCAATAGGAGTGAACATAATTCAAATAACAAGATTCTATAAGCATGTAAATATAATTTAGGGGTTAGCAAGCTTTCAAATTTTCCAAGTTGAAATATTGTTTAGATATATAGCTACATATATATTTTCTTTCTACCATTTAAATAGTTTACCTAATCTACAATTTCATTCTACCATTTAAAAGGTATTTAAAAATTTGAAGTGTTACCGTAAATTTTTTAGAAATATTAATGTGAAATATATTTATTAATGTTCAACGTGCTCCTTAATTAAAGTTTTAATTTGGTTCTGTCCCTAACTCTCTAAGTAGGAAATGGATTCTGTTCTGCTATCTACAGAAGCAAAATGATTAGAGTAGGGTATATTCTATCTAGAAAAGGAAAAGGATTAGAGTGGGTTATCACAAAAAATAATACATAATTAGAGTTGGGTTATGACAAAGTATATGTTTCCTAATTTTAAGATTCAATTTATAGGAAAAGAATAAAGTAGGGTATCACAAAAAATATGACAGAAGTAATGGGAAAATTTTTGGGTTTAAGAGCATTTTCAACCATTTACTTTTATATTTTTTTCCAAGTAAAATATTTATTACATGTTTAGTCTTATAATTAATTTATACATCTTTGGTCATAGAAATAATATAAATCAATTACACTATTTCCTATAGGTATACGGTCACTTTGCCTCAAAATATGGAAAATATTGTAAAAGTACGTGAATCACAATTTTTGCATTTACAAAGTCAACCAAACAAATTGCCTTACATATTTCTTGGACACATTCACAAGCAACTAAACGAAACCTAAGAGTGTCATAGGCAGAAAATTGCGCGATATTCATATGTAATTCAACATAGACCTAAATAGTGTAATACCTTTTAAGTAGGTGAGCAATCCTTTCACGAGAGAAGTTCGATACTTGCTGAAAACAAACTGGCCAGTACTATTTGCAGGAAATCAAACACATCCCAAGGGTCCAATTGACTTTCATACTTACACATTAATTTGCACATAATCAATGGTTATTGACAAAATTTGTAGTTATGATGGAATTTTTTACATTAATTATGCCCCAAAAAAGAAACCAAGATTCTTATTTTAAGACAGACAAAGTAGTTAGTACAGGCAAAAGATTGTTATAATAGTAAATGCTACGAATCTTGAATTAATTTCAAAATATGTATCACTAACACCAAGAGTAAATCCTTTATAGAAGTAATGCTATTGAATATATAGATCTAGGACTGAGAACATTTTCAACAGTAGTGTAAATTTATTTATTTTTGTGAAAAATATACAGAACTTATAAAAAAAATTTGTCTCCGACAGTCTTTTAATATACTTGACATGTATGATTTATGTGAAAACGTAATGTATAAACAGCCTATTTATATTGCACGTTAGTTTTCTCTATCTAGAACCTTTTTATAAAAAATTTTAAATGCTAATAATTTTTATTACAAAATATGAATTTTAATAAAAATTATATATTTCAAATCTACATCTCAATGCGAATAAAATAAGATCTATCGTGATTATAAAATTATTTCTGAAAATAATTAATAAAAAGTTATGAAAAATTATATCAAATGGAATTTAATAAGTTTCACTACCTTATTGGTCTTTTCAAAATTTTACACAAGATTTAGAAATGTATCATTGAAGCATATTTTTTGACTTCAATTTTGGTGTAAAAATAGATTGACACGTAGAATTTATACTTTGTTTTACATATTACCATTGAAGATGTTCTAATATTGTTTTGGGACAAACTTCTCAAAAAATATTCTAGATGTTTATCATCTTCCTTGTTATAATGATGGTTTTGCATTTCCTTTATTATTTACACCCTTAAATGTGTCACCAACACTCCCCTCTAGAATTTAACTAAAAATATATTTTAACACTCCCTTAATTTATCACTTACACCCCCTTCCATTGCTTGATTTTAGGTGAGTACTTAACAAAACTCTCCCCATTTGAACCGAATGTATGTGAGAGCACTTACCTTTCATTAAGCGGGCTTTATTTGAAAAACACTATAGCACTCTATTGCTTAATGTTAGACGAGTTCTTACCAACAAACTCTCCGAATGTAGGCTGAGTTTATGTGACTCCACTCACTTCTCATTAGGCAAGTCTTAGGAGGTGTTAGTGATAATAAATTTACCATAAGGGGGTGTTTGTGACAAATATGGAAGGTGTGAATAACAGCGCCCCCAATTTTCTCTTTTTTTTTGTCTAAACATGAAAGGTTGAATAGGACACTATAATGGTTTGCCAAGACAAATTCAGGTCTGCAAAGATCCAACATATTAAAAGATAAAGAAACATGGTGGACATCTATTGCCAAACATATTTGCAATAGGTTTGCCAAAAGTATTAAATGCACACATTTGTGAATTAGAATCAGAGCAATAAAAATGATAGGCTTGAGTAGTATGATCAAAGATAGAATACAACCCACATGAGTTACTAACATTTAAAATTGGGTTCGGGTTGTTTCTAGTCAAGATAGTAAATGCATCAAATTTCTTACTTAAGTCTTGAACACCAGTAGCTAGACTTTCTATGACATATTTTAGGTATGAACCAGTTTTAACTTCATACATGCCTGATTTTTTAATTGCAGTATATTCATTATGGGACACGTATTCGCTACTGCTATTCTAGTTTTGTGCACTCTCATCTAGTTCCTCTAAAAATGTATAAGCTTGATCAGGAGTTTGGTCTTTCAATTTTCTTTTATGCATTGATTCAGTCATTGTACGATTACCCTTATAGAAGAAATGGACAAGACTCACTTTATCAAAACCATGGTGAGGACATTTAATTAATAAATCATGAAAGCGCTCCCATGTTTCATGGAATTCCTCATCTAATTTAACTCTAAATGTGCTAATAGCATCTCTCATTGATTCAGTCTTTTGCATTGGGTAAAATTTAGACATAAACTTCCGAGCCAGTTGTTCCCATGTTGTGATTGAATTAGGAAGAAGAGAGTTTAACCATGAAGCTGCCTTATCTTCTAAAGATAAAAGAAATAATCTAAACTTGACGCCATTATCATATAGGTTTTGGTTCTTAAAGGTATTACAAATTGTAAGGAATTTCCCTAAGTGAATATATTATTCACTATTAGGGCCATGGAACTTAGGTAGCATATTAATGGTGGCAAGCCTAATTTCGAATTGAGCTGCAGTAGTAGTTAGAAGGGTGATGCACACAGGAGGTTTAGCAGTGACAGGAGCGAAATAGTCATTTAATGTACGATTATTGGCTGACATTGTGGGATTTTCAGGTGGAAATATTGGTTGTCTTTTAATTATTCGACCACTTCTAAGTAGCATAAACTACGCAAAATCCTAGTTACAAGCAAATCGTAAGGACAGTCGAATTAAGTAATGAATTTAGTGAAGGCTGAGTATTTTAATATAATTAATGATCTAGCCTTGTCTTACTCTTATCGAGAAACTTGTAAGTTTACGAGTTTAGGCTTCCAATCTAACAACAGGTTAAGTTCCCAGGAAATACCGGATGTGTCACAAACGGTCCCACTTAAAACGCAGCTACCTTCGACAGCAAGTTGTCGTTTTGACATAACTTACATAAGCGTTGCTAAATTAAAAAGGTACTCACTGGAGTGGCCAACAATTATCTTGCGTTGTCTAATTAATTTTAGATTAATGAATTTAAGGCTCAGGGTTCAACAAATGCAAGGTGATTTTTAGCCTAAGTACATGGGCAAGAATTGGTGACGAAATCCAATCCTTATCTTGATAGGAAATTTGCCCTTAACTAATATATTAACGCAAATGCTAAATTAAATATGCACAAAAAAAGCAAATAAAATAAAATAAAATATAGTGACTTAAGGGCAAAACGTCTAAGTTATCTAACCTAGAGACAAGAGAGAACCTAAAAACACCTAAATTATCTAATCAAAAGGGAAAAACAAATAAAATATAGCAATAAATTATTTTTTCAGATTTTTTTTAGAATCAATAAAAAAATAATTAAAACTTCTTTTTTTTTATAATTAAAAAACGAAAATATTTTTTTTAAGCTTTCTATGTTTTTTTATTTGCAGAATATTTTTTTAATAATTAAAAAAACGAAAATAAGGATAAAACTCTTCTTTTTTTTTAACTTTCTGTTTTTTTTTTAGATTTTTTTTAGAATTTACAGTATTTTTTTCAGAATTAATTTTTTTAGTAATAAAAAGAAAACGAAATAATAATAAAACAAAATTTTCCGTTTTTAAACTTTTTTTTTCAGATATTTTTTTTAAAGTAAAACCAATGACAAGTTAAAATCTAATTTAGTAAACTAAAAGAAACTTATTGTTTCTTAAAAGCAGTGAAAAGCCAGGCAAGTGGGTCAAACAGAATGAAACTTTTTTTTTCAGAATAAATATTTATTTTTGAAGATCTTCTTTTCAGATTTTATTAAAAAAACAAAAACAAAATTAAAACTTTTTTTTTTTCATATTTTTTGTATAAGAAAATAAGAGGGAGGGAGGGAGGGAGAGAGAGGGTCCAAAAATATTTAGGATATTTTCAAAACTTCCTTGAATATTATAAAACTTGAAATCGGCAACAGCGCCAATGATTTAAGGGGAATTTTCAGAATTAATTCGTCGTTACTTGATTCCGCGCTTAAATGCAATAAAATCATACTTTATATAAAATAATTAAATTCTTATAGCGAATAAATAGGGGTCAATCCAAATCTACGTTAATACCTTAAAAGTAGGAATTTGTCGAAATACAATATTTTAGAAGCCTAAATTAAAACAGTTTTTTTAATTTTGATTTTCAAATTATCTAAATTAAGAACCTAACTAATTAAAATTAACTAATTTAATTAAAGAGAGCAAAAATTAATCAATAATGAGAAATCCCAAGGAAAGAGAATCCTCCACCATGGATATAAATAAAAAGTATCTAATCATATTCTTAATATTCATCCCTACTATATAAACAAAATCAATCTCACTGTCATTCTTTCTTTAAGACTAATGTAAATAAAAATAGGTTTCGCTTTTATCCCCAAATTGGTGATCACAAGAGATCATTCATTTATTTTAAAACAATTAAAGTACTAGAAAGAAAACACACGTTATAATAACGGAAATTTCAAAATTTATTTTAATTCGGGACAAATAATTAAAAATTAATTAGAATTAAATTAAGAAAATTACATCCATGGCAGTTTCATCCCTCCCCTTTGGGAGAGAATTTAGCCAAGTATATTAAATAAAAAATACATGCAAATAAAATAATAATTTATCATTAAAATTAAAATTAAAATTAAAATTAAAATTAAAATATTCGAATACAAATTATAGGTAAGTAAAAAGCTAGAAAGCGTCCCTGTTTATGATGCTCGAACTAGCGTGTACAGCATAGCTTTACGCTATCCAGTTCTTCACCTTCAATACTTCAGCCATACAGCAACTAGTATATGAAGAATTTTCTCTCTCTAGAACTCTCTAATAGCATCTATATTCTATCTATTTTCTTATATATTATTTTATATATCCCTTTAGGTGTAGAGAATGTGTCTATATATATGAATAAGAGATAGAAGTTTAAAAAGTATAGGAAACTATAATTGTATAAGAACTAACAACTATGAGTTCAATTAGGATTCTAATTAAGAGAGAGAAAAATGAGTTGTATTCGAATTAGGAGAGAATATTGAATTGGAATATTATTTCTTCTTTATTTGATCTTTAATTAGCTTCTTCCACCTTTTTAGACTTTTTATCATAATTTACTTCTTCCCTACAAAAAAGACAAAATAAATATTATTCCCCCATAATTTAAGCATGTATTATATACTAACAAAATACTATTTGTGGGTTTAAATAACAATTTTGAGCACTTATGAAACTACCCTCAAACAACTTTTTGCTAGTCCTCGAGCAAATATAAAATATCAAACATAGTTAAGGGACCAAAATAAAAAAATAAAAATAAAATCTTATTCTACTCAGGCGTACCACTTTTGCTGGTTACTCTCGATTGCATTTACCATATGCAACAAAGCCTATGTTTGTCTTAACTCGAAAGAGATTTCATTTTTAGTAATTAATCAAAATATGAAAAATAATAATGAGACTATGCAACAACGTAATACAATATGAAAAATAGTTGAGTCATCTTATGACTCTGAGTTTGCGTATATACCTTCTACAAATGATGAAAGGCTCAAAATCTCACAGGGCTATTAAGTCTCTACTGTTATTTCTCTAGCTTAGTAGAAAAATATTTTGAATAGACCTCATAGTGCAATATCTAGATGTATATATATTCGACTAACATACTGAACTTAGAGTTAGACAATAAAAATTCTAAGCATTCATAAGTAGGGTCATTGGTAAATTCATTTATATCATGGATAGGATACTAAATCAAAACGACTCTATTTTAATTTTTGCAAAAAAAGGAATTTGCATTTCCCCTAAAAAAATTGAAACACTGTCCTCAGTGTTTAAAAAAGAACACCCCAAACAGAGATAAATTATTTTTGCCAAAAATTAATAATAGGAACAATTGTGGATCATCCCAGTGAACATGGTTTATAGCTAATAGGAATAACAAATGATGTGTGATCCAATATTATGAATGACTAACGCGTATATCTAATGGCAAATCAGCAAAAATAATAATCATAATATCATAGCAAGAATTAGACATATAAATAAAATTTTATGATACACAAATATTGATAATTAATCGTGAACAAAAATTAAGAAGTAATGGTGCATGATTTATGTCAGGCTCTAAATCCGATGATATCATAGATAAAACCTCAACACCAACAGGAAACAACTCAATACTATAAGAACAATCATTATTTCTTTGGTAAGATGACGCATGTGTGCAATTGATGGGTGGAGGCCATGGTTCAAATGTAAGATGACTATTAACAAAAGGCATTGTGAAAAAATGAAGCAAATTAGGATGAATTATCAGTGTAAGTGGGATTAGACCCAAAATCACATGTAAAACACTCATAATTAGAACTAGTATTAGGCACTTGCTTTGGTTCATTCACAATAGTTTGAAAAGACTAGGGATATTCAGGTTCAAAAGGATTGGCCCAATTATCAATATTCATAAGTGGTATAGAATCTAACGAAGCATTGACCTTATTAATTATATTATCTTCATCGATATTAGATCCAAAATGAGCTATCCTCGAGTTGAATTTTCTTTGTTGTTTCAAAAGGTAACGACTCTATAAAGTAAAGTTCTTCCATAGATTCAACACCAACGGGTTGTTTAGTTAGACTAAAAATATTTACTTCAACCTTCATATTACCAAATGTTAAGGTCATATTTCCATTTCTACAATTTATTAGTGCATTAGCCGTGACTAGAAAAGGTCGACCTAAGATGATAGAAATATGCTTGCCTTGGGTGGGATGCGCAACTAGATTTGGGTTCGGGAACTATGTTACGTCGTGGGAAGGTGCTAGGCACTCGTGTCGCCCTTTCAGCTTCTAAATGAACATGCTTGATTTCATATTTTATCTTTTTTCTACTGTTTTATGGCCCAAAATTCGTTTATGTATGAGTTGCTAAATATCATACAAAGATCCTACTAGTTTAGCATGTAATATTGAGACAAAAAGTCCGTATAGTCAATCGGGCATCTCTACGGTTAGTCGGGCACGTCTCATATTTCTCTAATTTGTATGAAACATAATATGTACAAGCATTTGTAGGCATATAGGGGAGGTTTTTATTTAGATCGTACTTCCTTAGTTTTAATCTATTGTACACACAGTTGATGCGGGAATGATGAAATGAAAAACAATTTAGGCATACTTTGACAGTTTATATATTTATATACAGAATATGAATAATTATATATACATACACTTTATTTGCAGGATGTCTACATTATATTAGAATTTAGATGATACCTTCGTGAATACAAAACTTTGTTTCAGAAGAAAAAAAAGGCAATCAAACACACCCTTATTGTTTCTTAAAAGCAGCGAAAAGCCAAACATGTGGGTCAAACAAAATGAAACTTTTTTTTCTTTTATAAAACTTTTTTTTAGAATAATTTTTTTTTAAAGATTTTCTTTTCAGATTTAATTAAAATAAATAAATAAAATTAAAACTGTCTTTTTTTTTTAGATATTTTGTATAAGAAAATAAAAAGTAGGGAGGGAGGGAGAGAGAGGGTCCAAAAAATATTTTAGGATTTTTTTCAAAACTTCCTTGAATATTATAAAACTTGAAATCGGCAACAGCACCAATGATTTAAGGGGAATTTTAAGAATTAATTCGTTGTTGCTTAATTCCATGCTTAAATGTAATAAATTCCTACTTTATATAAAATAATGAAAGTAGTATAGCGAATAAGTAGGGGGTCAATCCAAATCTAAGTTAATACCTTAAAAGTAGGAAAATTTGTCGAAATCCAATATTTTAGAAACCCAAATTAAAACAGTTTTTTTTATTTTGATTTTGAAATTATCTAAATTAAGAACCTAACTAATTAAATTCAACTAATTAAATTAAAGAGAGCAAAGAATTAATCAATAATGAGAAATCCCAAGAAAAGACAATCCACCACCATGGATATAAACAAAAGGTATCTAATCATATTCTTAATATTCATCCCTACTATATAAACAAATTCAATTTCACTATCATTCTTTCCTTAAAACTGATGTAAACAAAAATAGGTATCGCTTGTATTCCCAAATTGGTGATTACAAGAGATCCTTCATTTATTTTAAAAACAATTAGAGTACTAGAATGAAAACACACGTTATAATAATGGTAATTTCAAAATCTATTTTAATTCTGGACGAATAATAAAAAATTAATTAGAATTAAATTAGGCAAATTACGTCCATGGCGGTTTCATCCCTCCCCTTTGGGAGAGAATTTTGCCAAGAATATTAAATAAAGAATAATGAAAATAAAATAATAATTCATCATTAAAATTAAAATATTCGAATACTACCTATAGATAATTAAAAAGTTAGAAAGCGTCCCTGCTTATGATGCTCGAATTAGCGTGTACCGCACGACTTTAAGCTGTCCAGTTCTTTTCATTCAATACTTCAACCGCACAGCAACTATATTTTCTCTCTCTAAAGCTCTCTAATAATATCTATATTCTATCTATTTTCTCTATCTATTTTTTCTATATTTTTTCTATATCCTTTAGATGTAGAGAATTGGTCTATATATAGGAATAAGAGATAAAAGGTTAAAAGGTTTAAGAAACTATAATTGTAGAAGAAATAACTACTATGAATTCAATTAGGATTCTAATTAAGAGAGAGAAAAAGGAGTTGTATTCGAATTAGGAGAGAATATTGAATTGGATATTATTTCTTCTTTATTTGATATTTAATTAACTTCTTCCATATTTTTAGTCTTTTATCATAATTTACTTCTTGCCTACAAAAAAGAAAAAATAAATATTATTTCTCCATAATTTAAGCATTAATTATATACTAACAAAATATTATTTGTGGGTTTAAATAACAATTTTATGCACTTCTCAATCATCTCACTACATTAATTAAATTGATTTCCATTTTCTAGTATAAATCAAATGTTATTATTATTATTATTATTATTATTATTATTATTATTATTATTATTATTATTATTATTATTATTATTATTATTATTATTATTATTATTATTATTATTTTTCATCATATTATCAAGGATCCTCATTTTCTTTTGTCACTCATCCTTTCCAATTCAAAAAGAGGAAAAAAAAATCCAGGCCGTTGATTGTGAAGAAATTTCTTTTTTAGAGTCCACTATTCATTTTTCGCATATTTCAAATCGAGAGTTCACTTTCTTTTTCAAAACTTAATCAATGTACTAAAAAGTTTTACTTGATCAATGGCAGCAGTATATTATTGTGTGATAGTGTGAAATAAAATCATGTTTTACTTGATAAAAAGTTTTATTAAAATTTCTACATTTTTAATAGAGAAGGAGATTATTAGCCTTAACATTTAAAATCTGGTATGGTTCATGATTTTTTCACACATTCTCAAGTATAAAAAGAGTAATGAGCCTTAACCAGAGCCGGCCAGAGAGGGAGGCAACCTAGGCAACTGCCTAGGGCCTCACTTTGAAGGAGGGCACCAAAAAAAATATAATTGAAGGTTGAGGGGAAAGGATCTGTGAAGAAGAAGAAGAAGAAAGGGAGAGAATAAAGTGGGAGAGGCAAAAGACAGACACACACACAGAGAGAGAGAGAGAGATCTTTTACCTCACAATGTATGAATGAAGTCTATACCCACAAATATATAAACATAGGACAGAAAAATATACACAAATTTTCTCCCTTACACACACACAGAGTGAACATATATGTAGGCAAAATAGTTGAGGGTGTTTTGGTTGTGAATATATATATATATATATAGATAAATAGAAAGATGAAACTATCTTTCTCTCTCTAGAGATAGGAGGATTGTTGATTTTGTGGGACTGTGAGAAATTGTTGGCATTCCGGTGAGTGAAATTGATCAGCGAGGATCAATTTTTTCAGAAGAGAGGGGCAACCACCCTTTGAAACTTCTCATTTCCTGAGCTTTTTGCTCCGTGTGCTGTGAAGGGAATTAGGGCAGTAATCATGCATCGCATACACTAGTTTACGCACTAATCTTAAACCCTAGGATTTATGCTGTTCAATAAAATCGATAGAAGACATACCTTATGTGTGATTTGATGTTACTAAAACGAAACGGATGGATCGAATCCTTCTGTTGTTGTCGTCCTTAGCGTAGAAATTACGACGCCTCTACGGTATGCACACACGAACGGGATGAGATCCTTGCTTGGTGTACTAGCGCCTTCTAGGGTTCTCTCTCTGGCCTCTCTGAGTTTCCTTGACGGCCAAGATGAATAAAGGTTCCCTTTTATAAGAGAACCCTAGTGAGAACCCTAAGCAACAAACGAACTGGGCCCAAGTCCAACTTGGCCCGTTTTAATTCGTTTTGATCCAACTCGTTTTGGTGTGCGACCCTGTAGGTTTTACACTCTTTGGCAGTATAAATAAAAGCCCATTTTATTATACGAATAGTAAGCGGTCTCTAGTAAAACATTACTATTATCCAAAGGGTATAAAGGTCAAAAACGACACAACCTTAAATTGATATTCCAAATATTAACTCCTTTTGTCAATCGATATCTAGATTGAACACAAGACTAGGCAAGTGTCATTCTTGTATAGTTCAATCTTTATTTCTTGATCTCTAAGTATAATTAATCTAAAACAAATGACATCTCATTTGTGCATGGCCATGCAAATATTAATTACACTTATCAAGGGGCCCAACGATATCTCTCTCAATATACGAGAGTGACAAATCCCATCTTGATCAACCACATACCTCTACATAGTTCATAGTATGCTCGGTCATCATCTTTATAATTACTCGATCAAGAGCAACGTTTGATAATGCGTGACATGCTAATCCCTATGTTGGTAACCATGGCGATCTCAGGTCTAAGGATAATACGATATCACAAATGGGGAACATCACTGATGACATTATGTAACACTCCTCGCAGTGTCCCCAAAGCGGTCAGTCCAATACCTTGTTCCCTAACAAGTATCAGTATGTTCAGCTTGATATTTCCATATCCATGACTTGTGGAACATAATCATCAGCTGACCCATACTCTAATCATTATATCAATGTGATCCTAGGTTATTGACATATGATTAGGGACATCTAAATAATATTATTATAACATTACTAGCATCCCACAATCAAGTCACGTACTTGATGAACTAGTATTAATATATATTATTTACAAGAGAATATAAAGTATAATAAATAAACTTTATAAATAACAATAAGCATAAAATATCCAAGTACAAATCATAATCTATGAATAGTCCTAGGACATATCTCTTTCAGTCTCCCACTTGTACTAGGACCATTCATTCATAAAACGAATGCCTAGTGCACTAAAATGACGATCATGTTTAGTTTGAGAAAGTGGCTTAGTCAAAGGATCATCTACATTCTCGTCTGTGGGAACCTTGCATATCTTCACATCACCATTACTGATGAACTCACTAATGAGGTGATAATGTCTCTGAATATGTTTGGATTTTTGGTGCGACCTTGGCTCTTTAGCCTGAGCAATAGCTCCATTGTTGTCACAATACAAATCCACTGGATTGGTGCTACTAGGAATGACACCAAGTTCAGTGATAAACTTCTTTATCCATATTGCTTCCTTTGCTGCTTCTGAAGCAGCAACATATTCAGCCTCTGTTGTAGAATCAGCAACTGTGGCTTGCTTAGAACTCTTCCAACTCACAGCTCCACCATTAAGACAAAACACAAAACCGGATTGTGATCTGAAATCATCCTTATCTGATTGAAAACCAGAATCCGTGTACCCATTCACAACCAACTCTTCTTCCCCACCATAAATCAAGAATATATCCCTAGTTCTTCTTAAGTACTTGAGGATATTCTTGACAGCGGTCCAGTGACTCTCACCTGGATCTGACTGGTATCTGCTAGTCACGCTCAATGCGCATGCTACATCGGGACGAGTACACAACATAGCGTACATGATAGAACCTATAGCCGAAACATACGGGATTCTACTCATGCGATCTCGCTCATCTTGTGTCTGAGGACACTGAGTCTTGCTTAGTGTTGTGCCATGTGTCATTGGCAAGAACCCTCTTTTAGAGTCTTGCATGTTGAACCTACGTAAAACTTTGTCAATGTAATTACTTTGACTCAGTCCTATTAGTTTTCGTGATCTATCTCTATAGATCTTGATCCCTAATATGTAGGCTGCCTCGCCCAAATCTTTCATTGAGAAACATTTTCCCAGCCAGGTCTTTACAGACTCAAGCATAGGAATATCATTCCCAATGAGTAGTATGTCATCTACATACAATACCAGAAAGACTATCGCGCTCCCACTAGTTTTCTTGTATACACAAGGTTCCTCTTCGTTCTTTCTGAAATCAAACTCTTTGATAGTTTCATCGAAACGAAGATTCCAGCTCCGAGATGCTTGCTTAAGACCATATATGGATCTCTTAAGCTTGCATACCTTGTTAGCATTTATTGGATCGACAAAACCTTCAGGTTGTGTCATGTACACATCCTCTTCAAGGTATCCATTAAGGAAAGCAGTTTTGACATCCATTTGCCATATTTCATAGTCATAATATGCGGCAATGCTTAAAAGGATCCGGATTGATTTAAACATGGCAACTGGCGAAAAGGATTCATCATAGTCAATACCATGGATTTGTCGATATCCTTTTGCAACTAATCGAGCTTTATAGACATCGATCTTGCCATCTTTATCAATCTTAATTTTGAAAACCCATTTGCAACCTATGGCTCTACAGCCATTTGGCATGTCAACCAAGTCCCATACTTGATTGTCATCCATGGATTTCATTTCGGATTGCATGGCTTCTAGCCATTTCTCGGAACTAGAGCTCTCCATTGCTTCTTTGAAAGTCGAGGGCTCATTGTTGTCTAACAACACTAGGTCTTGCTCATCTGAGACGAAAAGTGATAATCTCTCAGGTTCGCGACGTGGCCTACTTGACCTTCGTAAGACTGTAACTTCTTCAGGAGTTTCTGCAACTATTTGCATACTTTGTTGAGGCTCTTCATTAAGATTACTATCATCTCGAATTTCTTCTAGATGTATTGTGCTCCCACTGTTTTCTTTGGAAATAAATTCTCTTTATAAGAAAACTCCATTCCGAGCTACAAACACTTTGTTCTCGGTTGGATTATAAAAATAATATCCTTTTGTTTCCTTAGGATATCCTACGTAGAAGCATTTGTCAGATTTGGGTTCTAATTTAGTTGTGATTAGTCGTTTGACGAAAACGTCACAACCCCAAATCTTCAGAAAAGACAGACTTGGAACTTTTCCAGTCCATAACTCGTAAGGTGTCTTTTCTACAGCCTTAGATGGAGATCTGTTTAGTGTGAACGCTGCGGTTTCAAGAGCATATCCCCAAAATGATATTGGAAGAGATGTCTGACTCATCATTGATCGAACCATGTCTAACAGTGTTCGGTTTCTCCTTTCAGATACACCATTCCATTGCGGTGTTCCTAGTGGAGTAAGTTGTGAAACAATTCCACAACTCTTAAGATGATCAATGAATTCTTGGCTTAAGTATTCTCCTCCTCGATCTGATCGAAGAGCTTTAATAGTCTTGCCAAGTTAATTTTGTACCTCATTTTGAAATTCCTTGAACTTTTCAAAAGATTCCGATTTATGTTTTATCAAGTAAACATAACCATATCTACTGAAATCATCGGTAAATGTGATGAAGTACTAATATCCTCCTCTGGCAGTTGTGTTTAGTGGTCCACATACATCAGTATGAATGAGGGCCAAAAGATCACTTGCCCTATCATTGTTACCATTAAAAGGGCTTTTAGTCATCTTTCCCAACAAACAAGATTCACATCGTTCAAAAGATTGGAAATCAAATGAATTTAGAAGACCATCTTTATGGAGCTTCAACATGCGTTTCTCATTTATATGGCCTAAACGACAATGCCATAAATAAGTAGGATTCGAATCATCAGACTTGATTCTTTTATTATTTACGTTATAAACAGGTATTTCAAGATTTAGAATATAAAGACCATCCAATAATTGTCCAATACCATATTGCATATTATTCAAAGAAAATGAACAACGTTTGTCCTTAAAATTGAATTCAAAACCTTCTTCGTCTAACAAAGAAATAGAAATAATGTTTCTGCTAAAAGCAGGCACATAGTAACAATTATTTAATTCTAAAATCAATCCTGAGGGCAAAGGAATCTCAAATGTTCTTACAGCTAGAGCGGCAACTTTTGCTCGATTTCCAACGCGTAGGTCCACTTCTCCTTTAGCCAGCTTCCTACTCCTTTTGAGTCCCTGTACATTTGCACAAATGTGAGATGCACTACCAGTATCTAATACCCAAGAAGTAGAAGAAGCTGAAGTAACATTTACTTCTATAACGTAAGTACCTGAAGACGAAGGGGCTAGTCCCTTCTTTTTGTCGTCAAGGTATTTCTTGCAGTTTCTCTTCCAATGACCCTTTTCATTGCAGTGAAAACATATCATTTCAGCTTGTGGATTAGGCTTGGGCTCAGAATCTTGTTTCTTGTTCTTTCAGTTCTTAACTGGAGCTTTACCTTTGCCTTTGGCATTGGACTTTCCTTTACCGTTTCCACCTTTCTTGAAACCCTTTCCCTTTTGAACCATCAGAACATTATTCTTAACTTTCTTAACAATGTTCTGCTCAGCTGTTTTCAGCATCCCATGCAGCTCAGTTAATGTCCTTTCCAGGCTGTGCATATTGAAATTCATAATGAATCCATCATATGACTCAGGCAGCGACTGGAGAATGACATCAGTGGCCAACTCTTGGCTAATGGTTGTCCCCAACCTTTCTAGGTGATCAATGTACCCAATCATTTTGAGTACATGAGGACTGACTGAGCCTCCCTCGGTAAGCTTACATGAAAACAAAGACTTAGTAGTCTCGAAGCGTTCGACTCGAGCTTGTTCCTGAAACAAACTCTTTAGTTCCTTAACCATGTCGAATGCATTCATATTTTCAAACTGCTTCTGCAGATCAGCATTCATGCTAGCAAGCATGAGACATGAAACATCTAAATCATCATTTAGATGCTTCTGATATGCATCTTTCTGTGCACGAGGAGCATTAGCTGCCGGTTCTTCAGGAATAGCATTTTCGAGGACATAATCTTTCCTTTCCTGTTTGAGAACAATTCTCAGATTCCTGAACCAGTCTAGAAAATTGGTTGTGTTTAGTTTTTCCTTCTCAAGGACAGATCGCAACGAAAAAGCGGTTGTGTTATTGTTCGTCATCTATCTACAGCAAAATAACATATGCAAACATTTAAAATGCTTATTATAAAATTTCCTACTATGTCTTACACGCAATTGTCCCATTAGGACATAGTAGGTCCAAGATCCGTATTACACAAGGTATTAAGAAAGCTTTGGCTTTTCACTTAAACATTGTTAATTAGGTAAGCAACATTTGTTAATTACATTCTATGCAACTCTTGGTTTGTTGAGTTTTACATCTTATGTTTCGGCTTCTCAACACTTTGCCTCAAGGCCCAAAACCGTTTTGACGGCCTTGTGAAATCAAACCAACACTTTTCTGACTTATGGATGTCCGACTTCCATTCTATTAATTTATGATGATTTAAGATAACCCCTCTTTGGCAGGCGTTTTCTATAATAATCATAAAATTAATAGTTATCAGTGTTGGAAAGGCACAAATAATTTCTTTTGTTCTAGGGACATAAATATGCAGTCTCACAATAATACAACAGAATATTTAAACATGCATCAACCAATAAATATGTGATATAGTATGGCCAGAGAAATAAGGCTACTAATTAACTATGCTCTCCATCCTTTGTAGCTTTGGACACTCCAAAGTACTTGGCTACCTTCTCTTGTGATGAGGGATCCTCCATCTTCTATGCGAGGTAATATACAAAAATTGTACAGCCTAATACAAGAGACTAGTAATATAAAATTACATTGCAAAAAACAAAACGACACGCAGGCCGTATTTATATATTACAATAAAAACAAAACGAAACGCAGGCCGTATTTAGTTTGGCCATACTATATCACTAAAATTAAAATCCTGCAAGTTAGTATTATCACATAACACATCATATTGCATACACACATAAATGCGAAAATAAATTTAATCAATTATTAAATAAACAATTAGGGGTCGAGGGGCAACGCCCCCGCGGGGTTTGGGGCAGCGCCCCAACAGGGTCGAGGGGCAACGCCCCCGCGGGGTTTGGGGCAGCGCCCCAACCGGGGTCCGGGGGGTGGACACCCCGGCGGCAGTCATACAGTAATCACGTTTGCAACATATCAGATCTCTATTAATCAGATTATAAAAGGACATATCGTATATGCAAACTTATAACGAAAACAGAAAACATGCTATAGAAAACGATTAACCCATTAATCGATATTATCAAAACCTAGCATGATACTAAAAATCCGAATATGATATTAATCGAAATTTAAACGAGAATAGACCTTCAAGTTATTAAACGACTAAAATCATGATCGAAAATAAAGAACAGTAAATAACCTCCCTCTGATACCACTGAAGGGAATTAGGGCAGTAATCATGCATCGCATACACTAGTTTACGCACTAATCTTAAACCCTAAGATTTATGCTGTTCAATAAAATCGATAGAAGACATACCTTATGTGTGATTTGATGTTACTATATATAGATAAATAGAAAGATGAAACTATCTTTCTCTCTCTAGAGATAGGAGGATTGTTGATTTTGTGGGACTGTGAGAAATTGTTGGCATTCCGGTGAGTGAAATTGATCAGCGAGGATCAATTTTTTCAGAAGAGAGGGGCAACCACCCTTTGAAACTTCTCATTTCCTGAGCTTTTTGCTCCGTGTGCTGTGCAACTGAGATCAATTTATTTTAATTACACTATCAATTTCCTTTTTGGCGTTTTTTGACCACCCTTTTTACCTCTTGTGCCAGGGTAATAGTTGTAAGGTGAAAGGGTATTTTTGTTGTGGGAGACTAGCTACAAGCCCCACTCACAAAAGAGGTTCTCATTTTCCCAGAGGGTAATACACCAAAACCCCTTGTACCTTAACTATGAAACATTATCCCCCTAAAATCTATCAAGTGACAACCAAATGGTCCAAACCCCATGAATTATTTTTTTTCCTTCAAATTTCTTTTATACCAAATATGCATAAATTCAACAGGAGGGAAGGGGACCAGATGGAAGAATTATGAAACTCAAATGTAAATACCCTATATGAAAATTCAAATATTACAGCATCTCCAAAACTTTCTAAAATGTTTTTCGAATCTTACATGGAAAAGGATTTGAAGAGTTGCATCATATGGGGCCCCAATTTTCGTCGATATTAAGTTCCGATTAGGGCCTCAAAATCCCTAAAGCTGGCCCTAACCATAACACTTGTTAATTAATTAACATGGTATGTTGTGGATTGTTTATTGATAGGAAAATTGAATTAGATTGTCTGAATTAGGAGTTGGGTGGTACTGACTACATAAAAAATAAAAAAATAAAAAAAATTAACACACAACGCTAAAATGTTTCTTGGTTCGGCAATTTATTAACTCCATTTTGTTATTATTAGCAGACCTTGGATGCCCTGAATGACTTACAATTCGTCATGTTCTTCTGTGTTTTTTAGTACGTCTAAAGTTTTAGGTACATATAAAATTAAGTTGTATAATTTACATAAGGAAGTTAGCTCCCATTTCAGTGTAGAATTCATACTGCCTTAACTTCATTATGGTATTTTTGGTTTTGGTTAAGATAGAAATTAGGGAGACCTAAACCCAAATATTTTGCTTCGGTTCGGTTTTTGTATAATTTTATTTTTCCAAAAAAGTAAATAAATTGTAAAGAAACACTTTAATAAGCATGAAAAAACAAAACACAAATATTAAGGATACATGGAATGCATTAATTATGCAAGGGCGGTAAGCTACACAATAAACTTAATAAAAGTTCCCATGACCACCGGACTACAAGCTCAATTTATAAGAAAAATACATAAGGTACTACTTGATTTATTTTTTGAGGGCTGGACTAAAGCTCCTTGGCACCCCCTAGATCCGCGCTTGTAAGTATGTGTTATTATCTAGATACAATACCATTATATTAGGCTAATGACTAATTACCAACTTCCAATACCATTGTCTAGATGAAAACAACTAATTTTATACAAATCAACATGTTAAACAAAATAAAGAAATTAACTAGCTCAAAAGACATTCCCAATTACGATATCAATGTTATACCACATAGTAAGAAAAATGCAAAATGACATCATATATCAATGATTCGGTTCGGTTTTGAACTAGCATTACTCCAAACCCTAACTGAACTTATTTAGTTTCGATTTTTTTTCTCGATTCGGTTTGATCATTCGATTTTTGAATTTGCCACAACATCCTTAATTTTTGTAATATATCGTCTCGTGGGAGTTTTTATCCTTCCACCTAGATTCATTGAATCTTGTCATGGGCCAAATGATTGTCTTGGACTGGGCTTGAATACTCCAATGGTGGATTTGGCCCCATAAATCGAGTAGGCGAGTAAGCTCTAGTAAGTGCTAAAAATTATATTTTTTTATTAGTGTTAAATCACTTTTAAGTAAGTGTTATGTCATTAAAATATGACTTTTTTAAGTCACTTTTTATGACCCTGCCTATTTAGTCACTCAGGAATAAAACTAAAAAGTGACTTAAATGATCATTTAAGTTACCTTTTAAGAGAGTTAAATGATCAAATTTCTTGTAGTATATCATCTTGAGAGACTTGATTAACTTAGTATTTGATTGTAGTTTTTGAGGCCTCTTGATTGCATAGATAGTTAGAATATGTTGTATGCATAAGACAATGGTTCAAGTTTTTTGCCCACACCGTCTCCCCTATGAACACTTGATCTTTAATCATGGCATGTATATATATATTAAAAAATAATATAACTAAAATTTTTCTTAACAAATAAACTTATCTATGTTCGGGGCAAATGTTAATTTTTTGTAAGATACTAAAGAAAATGACAAGTTGAATAATAAACAATGTGATAAACAATTTATACTTTTGCTTAATCACAGGACCATTTTTATTTTTGCTAAAATTTTCACCTTGAATTATGTATATGAGTAGTAAACATATCGTTGTTTTGACTTAGTTGACCCAACTTGACCCAAGCATAAATGGGATGAATTTTTTTTTTTACATTTATAGGACCTGATTGCTGTATCATAACATTTTAATGATTATTAGTTTTATGTAGTATAACAAATTAGATTACTTTTGTTATAAATGATATAAGTATCAGAAGAACTTTTAAATTTTTCTAGTATTTTTTTTATATTGAATAAATAATAAGATATTGGAAAAAACTATGAAGAATTTAACATTCATAAATAAATTTGAGCAAAATATTATTTTAGTAATTAATTAAAAATATTTATAAACACCTCTCAAGCCTAGATAACAAAATGATTAGAGTAGGTAGAGTATCTGCTATCTAGAAAAGTAAGAAAAGATTAAAATAGGGTTATCATAATTAGAATAGGATTATCACAAAGGATAATATAGGATTAGAGGAGGGTTATCACAAACAATATGATAATTGAAGAACATGAGGTTTAGTTTAGAAATTTTTGGGTTTAAGTGCATTTTCATCTATTTAGTTTTACTTTTTTGCAAATAAAATATTTGTACATGTCTGGTATTATAAATAGTTTTTGTAAAATAGTTTATAAGAACAAACATGTACAAATATTCCATATAAATAATTATTGTACAAATTAATTTGCACAGGCATAATCAATGGTAATCAGACACAATTAAGTTTATTTGTTATCATATAGATACAAAAGTATTATATTAGGCTAGTGACTAATTACCAAGTTCTAATATCATTGCCTTCTAAGATCAAAATCAACTAATTTTAAACGACTTAATACATAAAAAAATACAAAAATACAAAATAAAAAAATTGCTCAAAAGACATTCTCAATTTCGATATCAATGCTATACCACAAACAAAGAAAAAGGCAAAATGACATCATATAGTAGTGAATTAGTTCCTTTGAACTACATTACTCCAAATCTAGTCCAAATCTGAACCAAACTCATTCAGTTTCGTTATTTTTTTTTAATATTTTTTTCTGATTTATTTCGATCATTTAATTTTTGGATTTACCCCCAATACCCCTAATCTTTGTCTTAAGTTGTCTCGCAGGAGTGTATGTACTTTCCGCTAGATTCATTGAACCTTATCACGGGGCAACTGATATTCTAGGACCGGGCTTCAATACTCCAATTGTAAGTTTGGCCCCATAAATCAGGTAAGGGGATTTGGTCAGGCCCAACAACATTAGGTAGGGGGAGTTTGCTTTCGAGCCCATTAGTGATCAATGTTGAGGGTGGTATTGCTACAAAACGATTTATATTTGTTGTTAGAATAATATAAATCTTTAAAAGTATATAGTACAACTTTTTATAATAGTACTACATTTTGGTAAATAGAAAATTAAGTTGACAATATAGGTAGCCTTTAGTAAATGACGAAGCAAATATATATGTTGTGGATGCATTAAAAAATTATGTATAAGATCGGCTCTTGATTAACTTGGTAATTGTTTGTAGTTTTTGAGGCCACTTGACTATCTAGATAGTTAGATATGTATATATATTATAAGAGGGCCGGACAATCGTTATAGTATCCCGCTCTCAACCTCACCTCTCCAAACACTTGATCCTTAATTATGGCTTCTATATATATATATATATATGTATGTTAAATAAAAATATAAGTAAAAGTTCTATAGAATGATAAACTTGTGTCTGGGGTTGACCAATGATTTCAATCGAGGGCAGCCTAAAATTAGAAATATTGATTTTTTTTTTATAAAATGGTAAAGAAAATGCATGTTCAATCATCAAAAAATTGTTTGTATAGCGAGAATTAAACAACTATGTGAATTATTTTTATTAAAAAAAAGTCTTCAAATTATATACATAAATATATAGTACACAACTCCTGCTCCCTGGGCCCCACGTAATTAATAAAACATTCTTTGATTAATATTACCGTTGCTTACCCTTAGGCCTCGTTTGTTTCATGAATTTTAGTACTTAAGAAAGAAAAGTCGTTCATTTCCTTTATTTGGTAAGCACAAATTCCGGAAATACTTTCCCGAGAGAAGGGAAAGTAGGGGGTAAAACCATTCCTCCCAAAACACATGGGATTGATTTTTTCATGTAATTTCCAAGCATTTATTATACAAATTTTAGACAATAATACTCTTACCTAAATACTTTCCATGGTTTACCAAACACAAGAAAGAAAATTTGACAGAAAATTTACTTTCTCACCTTCATGGAAAAGATAAAAGAATTGATTTCCTTTCTGTGAACCAAACGAGGTGTTATAGTTGAACCAATTTGAGCAATGCATATATGGATGAATAATTTAGTCACATTTATAAGACCCGATTGATTGATGTATCATAACATTTTACTGATTTTCAATTATATATAATATAACAAGTTAAATTGCTTTTGTTGTTAATGAAAGAAGCATCACAAAAACTACCAAAATTTTCTGTTAAAGATTATATATATTGAATAAATAATAAAATATTGGAGAAAATTAAAATAAAATTAATATACAAAAATAAATTCTATCAATATATTATTTTACCAACTAAAAGTCACTTATAAAATCTAATAAAAGATACGATTTTAAGTGATAGTTAAGAAAATTTAAGTACGCTTTTTTTAAAACTATGAGGAAGGATCTAAAGAGAACCATTTATTTTGTCCTTAAATGCGAACCAATCATTTAGAGAGAGTAAACGGGTGAATCTTTTTATGAAACTTGGTGAGGATGATCTCCATGATTAGCATATCATCTCCACCAAATTTCATCAAAAAATTCAACCGGGAAGTAGGTTAACTAAACATAAAAAATTTTAACGGCCAGAAACGCACGTATATATCAATTTTTTAGTAAACCATCTTCCCGATTGATTTTTTCGATGAAATTTGGTGGAGGTGATCTATTAATCATGATCATAAGTTCATCATCATCTTCATAGAACATTCAAGATCTTTCTTTAAGCAGTTTCTCTCATTATAATTAATAAAAATTCAATTCATTTATTTATCCCCTCAAAATAATTGGTTCATATTTAAAGAACAAAAGATTGGTCCTCAACTAGAGTAAGATCCTTCAAGATATTCCTATTTAAAACTATATAGGTAAACTAAGCTAAACAAAGTTCCTCTTAGATCTCTCTAAAACTATATAGGTAAACTGTTACTTAAGAGATCGTTGGGTCAATTCTCCTTCTAATAACAAATTCTTTTATAAATTCATTATTATTGATTGGTCTCTTCCCTACTTCCTCTCTTGTAAAATTTTCAGTTTTCTTGTAATTCTTTTAGTTTTATTATTTAGATTTTTTAAAAAAGAAAAAAAAAATCATACCAAACGTTACTGCATCAACTAGAGTTGAAGTATAAATTTGTTAACCAATAATCAAGATTTTTTGAATAGATGTATTAATATATCTATTCATTAGGTTAAATTGGTGTATAATTAAAAGTTTATATATTATAAAATTGGATTAAGGTATTGCTCGGGTGGTCTCGGGCTGGATCCTGCTCTGTTTATTAATTTTAAAATTGTTTCATTTGTAAAGAGAATAAAAGCAGCAAAAGCATTAGCGTAGGGTTACGAGAAAGATACCACAGTTAAAAGAAGACAATCAAGTTTAGTCATTCTCAGCTTTTTTGGGTTTCATATCATTTTCAATCAATTTTTTTTTATATAATTTTATCAATTTGAGAAAGGTTTGAATAAAAAAATCATATTTAAGGAGAAGGTTTCCTTCAATGATGAATTGCATTTCATTTTTTTCTTGTTTGATGACAAATTTAAGGGAAATACTCTCCAAGCATAATTCTCCTTGAATTATGGGAATAAATTAAGGGTATAAAACTATTTTTAAAATAAAATCACATTTGGTACTGTTGTTCATATTGCCAATGCATTGTCAGTATCTCTTTGCCAACTAAAGTACTACTTTGAGAAATATAATTGTATTGTACGCTTCTAAAATTGTACATTACTTTCATATAATTGCTTTGGATCCAAACCTAACCATGACATCTCTATGTTGCTGAACTTATTTCAAATGCTTTATTTTTGTGAATTTCATTGTGAGTTATTTTTGTGAGAAAATGCATATATGTAGCAATTAATAATTTAAGGATTAGATTTATCTAGATAGTTATAAGAGTGTAACAGTTTGAGTATCCTGCCCATACCCCTCCCCACCGAACATCTAATCATTAATCATTCTTGTGTATATATATATATATATATAGGTAGGCTAAATAGATGAATAAATCGATTTTTTTTTATGAAAATTTGTAGAGATGATCTATATAGTAAATCACCTTCACAAAAATTCATAGAAAAATTCAACCTAGAAGTACGTGTTTTGAAAATTTGATATATGTACTTTTTCGACCATTAAATTTTTTGATGATCATCCCCCACTCACTGCTAGGTTGATTTTTATTTTATTTTTGTAAAATTTAGTAGAGCTAAATGATCTATTCACAAATATAGATGATCTATGCTAAATTATGAAGAAATTCATTCAATTACCTCTCTAAATGATCATCAATTATTTTTGTTAAATAAGAAATCCCTCTTTACCTAACTCTTTCTATATATATTAAAAAAAGTACATACCTTAAAAGTTCTATTAAAAGATAAACTTATGCCAGGGCATACCAACGATTTGAGTTGAGGGACTGACAATTATGAATGCTAATTTTTTTTAATATATTGAAGAAAATGACAAGTTAAAAAAAATAAAAAAAATTATAGCGAGAACTTAAAACTAAGCAATTTATATTTTTGCTTAGTTACCTGAACATTTTTTATTTTTGTTAAAATTTTCTCCTTACCTTAGATATATACTAGGGTATGCCCGTACCGATGGCACGAAAGATTTTATTTTTTTTAAGTTGTATTTAACTTGTTTTATAATATTTAGTTGTCTATGCTATGTTTTAGGGTGCTATTATTTACACCTCTTAATTTTGTCACAAACACCACCATCTCTAATTTGATAAAACTCATTTTTCAACACCCCACTTTTTTGTCACAAATACCCTTTCATTTAACCATTACTTAACTTATTTATCCAATACTTAAAACATTAACCTATCTATTTATTCATTTTTTAATAAACTAATCAAACATTAACCCAAATAATTAAACCTATATCTCTCATTTCCCCTCATTCACAATCACATTTCATTGCTTCAAGTAGAAAGATAGAGAGAGAAGAGATTCACTTCTTTATCATTTGAGCTCTCAAAATCAAGAAATCACAATCAAATTGAAGCACAAACATTATTGGTGGAAAGTTTGAAGCTTGGATTACGATAAATAAAAAGCAATGTTCATGAGATGGTGTAGAAAGAAGAAGTTCAAAACAAAGTTGGTGATAAAACTTCACTCCAAAATGAAGCCAAAGATGTATTATAATTATTATTATTGGTGTATTAATGTGTATATTAGCTTTCATATATTATTCTACAACATTCAAATTGAAACAAAGATGTAATCCCCAAAACAGAGTATAAAACGAGTTCTGCCCAGTCTTGACTCGCTTTATATAAGGAGAGTAATCTAGTTACAACTCTCCTTAAATAAGGCGAGTGTGTACAGACACACTCACCCTATGTGAGATGATTTTGTGTTATTAGGCGAGTTACTTACAACACATTCACCTAATGTGGGGTGAGTGTGTGTGAATCCACTCACCTGTCATTAGGTGAGTCTAATTTAGAAATACTCCAGTACACTCTGCACTTCATTGCTTTATATTAAGTGAGTCACTTACAACGCATTCACCTAATGTGGGGTGAATATGTATGAATTCATTTACCTGTCATTAGGTGAGAGATGAGCGGGAAAAGGTGAGAAATCTTCTTCTCTTTCAATGTTAATCAATATTAAGTAATTTTATTTTTAATTAAGGTTTGTATTAACTTTTAATTGGGTGGTGGATGTTTGGGACTAAAAATTGGCATGAGGGGGGTGTTTGTGACAATGGTGGTGTTAGTGACATTAATGGGGGGTGTAAATAATGGCCCCCATGTTTTATGTATTGATGTTAATTAACTATGTATTGATTTTTCACTTACCCTCGTTTCTATTACAGAAGATAAGACATTGTTGAAAATAAGAAATTATCACAGATAATGTTTCTAAAATAAATGTACATCAACATTAATTGTTACAATGTTATTTCAAAAATTTAAAGTTTACCACACAATTTTTAAGAATTTCTCGATTTAAGTCTCCAATTTTTGTTTTGTAATGTAATTAATTAGATTTTTCATAATTACACGTTAAATGATAACATGGCATAAATTAAGTTAAAGTTTGTACATATTTGTTTTTGTCTGCTTAATGGGAACAATTGGGTCGTGTCTTACCCGATAACAAATCAAGTCATATACAAATTTAAAAAAAAAATCACAAGATAGTTTATTGGGTTGTGTTTGGGTAAAGGCAAAAATAACCTACACTTATTAAGAACTGACATGAGACCGGTCTGTTTCTATGTCTATAACCAATGTACCATATTCTAGAGAGCAAAACACTGTATAACATAAAAAAAATGGTGATTGATAGTTGTGCCATCATTAAGCACTATATTACAGCAATTAGCAATGATAATTAATTTTTATTTAACATTATAAGATAGTTCGTGCCATCTGGCACTATCAAAAGAAAGAAAAAAAAAGATCATAAAAGATATGGTATGTAATTCAAAAAAAATGTATATAATGTTTCTTAAAAAAAATGTAAAACGTAAAAAGCGTAGTGATTGATTAATGCGCCGTCATTAAGTATTGTATTGCAACACTAATAATTAACTTCCTTTTAACATTACTTTCAAATTGATTAATTAAGTGTAGCGTATAATTCTAATTAAGAGCCCAGATTTATTTAACTTTTGTAATCGTAAATACAACCAAATAAAAAATTGAACTTTGAATTTGAGACGGAATTTTTTTTCTTTAATATACTTTATATACTTATAAATTGAAATGATATACTTTAGTTGTATATTTTAAGAATATACAACCAACCAATACACCAAATATGAATATTTTCTTTGCACTTGGTTTGACAAATTAAGATTTGAATCTACCATAAAAAAAGAAATACATAAATACTGATAAAGTCTTATTGAAAAAAAAAATTATGAGTAGCAAACTGTGACCTACTCGTGTTGAATCACAACACAAAGTTCACTACAGTGCATGCAAAATCTCTTTCAGCAAATAGAATTTTCCTTAATAGATGAGTTAATTGCTGAGTTAGAGTGTTGAGACAGAAGCTAACGCGAAAAATATAAATGGGGAATATTAGGTGGAACAGTCACGTAAGATTCTATTAACAAATTGTTAACGGTGTGATGTAATTTTTTTTACAGAAAAAAAGGGTAATGATCTAAATGAAATTTAGTGTAAAGTATAATGTTTTAAATTACAATTAACATATAATAAATCTAATTTACTTTTTTCCCAAAAAATAATAATAATCTAGTTTACTTTGTATTACATTGATTATGGGTCAAGTGAATATTTTAGAGTCAATTTTTTTTTTAAAATAAGTTAAAAATATTAAAAAAATTGCAATAAAAAATTGTGCCCAAAAAATCACACACCAGACTAATACGGGTCTTGACAAATTGGACCGATCCGATTTTGAAAATTAAATTCCAAGGGTCAAATTTGCGCCGGATCGGTCCAAGTTATCAGGTCCATTCATTAAACAAGCTGCCTTTCTTTTTTTTAATTGCATTCCACGTGGCTTTTTGTAAATGGAAGCCGAAACACGTTTGGCCCACATGATGTGATTAAAAGGAAAGCTCACGTGGGTTTTCAAAGAAAAGGAAACTTTGACTTTTCAAAGAATTTAACTTTTTCCTTTTTATTTAATAAAAACATTTATTTCTTAAATCTTTTTTATTTTCTTTTTATTTTATTTTATCATATTAAATCCGTTTGTGCATTAATTCGACTCAAATTTTAGAGATAATTTTATGAAACATATTAGATATGAAAAAAATAAATTTACTCAATAATTTGTGTCATCTAAGCCTTTTCGAATTACAACAAAACTCGGTAAAAATATTTAAAAATAGATTTGACTCAAAAAAAATTTAATTTGAATTTCAAGCTTAACCACCACCTATATTTTGAATCAAATCATAAAACCAACTCATATTAGATCTTGAATTATGTGCAATGAATCCGATAAATTCGGCGAGCTTCCGTTAATTTTCATATTTTCAAATCTTCAATTTAACTCAAATAATTATAACGGAAAAAGTGGTTTTTCCATCGGAATCAAACTAACTAAAAATATAAACCTAACACATTACTCCAAACTTGAACTGGACTCTTTTAGTTTCGTTCATTTTTTTGTAATTTAGTCTAATCATTTAATTTTTGAATTTGCCACAACACCTCTAGTTTTCTTAATAAATTGTTGGGGTTGGGGGTGGGGGGAAATTCTTTTAGTTTCGTTCATTTTTTTGTAATTTAGTCTAATCATTTAATTTTTGAATTTGCCACAACACATCTAGTTTTCTTAATAAATTGCTGGGGTTGGGGGGGGGGGGGGGGGGGGGTGTGTTGTTTATGTCCTTCATTGAACCTTGTCATGGGCCAAATGATGGTCTTGGACTGGGCTTGAATGCTCCAATTGTGGCTTTGGTTCCGTAAATCGGGTAGGGGGATTTGGGGATTCTTGCCAACAACATAAGGTAGGGGGAGTAAGCTTTGGTGCTCAATAGAGATCAATGTTGAGGGTGATACTCTTACTAAAACAATTATATTTATTGTTAAAATAATATAAATCTTTAAGAATGTACGATACAACTTTTTAAAATAATATTATACTTTAATAAAAAAAAAATTGCTAATATAGGTAACCTTTAGTAATTGACGAAACAAATATATATGCCGTGAATGCATTAAAAAATTTATGTATAAGATCGCCCTTTATTAACTTGGTAGTTATTTGTAGTTTTTGTGGCCTCTTGATTGCCTAGATAGTTAGAATATTTTAAATATTGTAAGAGAGTAATGGTTCGAGTAACCA
>JAKCWG010000430.1:0-87261 GCA_021464415.1 Lonicera japonica | reverse complement strand
GAGTCTTTGATGAAGTGCTGGCTTTCATGCAATAAAAAAAATAACAAACTGACTACGAAACTAAAATCAGTGACGATTCATGGAATGACTACAAAAAATCATCACCTCGTGTCTAGGTGACCAAGTTGCACGACCTTTTGAAGCTGCTGGGTAAGGCCTTGCTGCGCCTTGCATCTAGGCACACTTTTGACAACAATGGGATCCCACTTGGGCTGCATTATGTTCAAAATTAATATTTTTGCTCTTATCTTGATTTTAGCTGTAGAATGGTAGTGTGTGCCGGGGTAGTAATATGGATGCATAGCTCGACTAATGGAAATCAACTTGAGTAAAGACCTGGGAGCTCGAGAGAAGGAAAAGAGTGAGAACGCACCTTTGTTTGGTCCAATGGTCCTTGCATTCTACCCTACAAGGCAATACTCTTTGAACTCCCTCTGGGATTGTTGACCTACTGGGCTCTGCTCTTCCCTATAATCGGTCACAGCTCATGGTATTACCAGGGGAAGTTGCCCCCTGGAGATAGTATCGCTCCAATTACCTCTTTGGATACCAGTGGGGGTCCATCTACATTAGCGTTTGGTGATTTTTTGATAGGACATTAACGCTTGATGATTTAGCAGAATATTAATAGCAATTTGGTGGATAATTCCATGGGATTGAAAATGCATGTGTTTTGGCTCTCTAGTCTTTGTGGGAAGGCTCCAAATTGGGATACATGATGGCTGGTGTCCAGTTATCTAGTGTTTCATTGGTTTAATATTGGAGGTAGTTAGTGATTTGGGTAACGCATGCTGGCCTTGGGACTCAGATTAGGGAGTTCTTTTTGATAAGTCAAAGCAGAGGATGCTCTGCATGCAGATTCCCATGTCTTCAAGGTATGGCATTGTTTTTGCCACATTTATTCTATGATTCTATCCACATAGTTCCTTCCCATTTTCCTTGTGAAAAATTCAAATTCTTATCCGTGCCTGTTTGCTATGGGCTTTGTGTTTTGGTTTCAAATTTATTATTATTATTATTTTTTGACCAAGTAAAGAAAACATATGAAAACATTAACAGCCAGACTGCCGGGGTGGCTGGAACCCATGTACATGCAATGTTTATGCGGTCAAACATTAAACGAAAAGCAATGGAACCCTGAAATACCAATAAGTAACAAGAGGACACGTATACCAAAAGACACTAAAGACTCCCTAAGATAAAAATCTACAAAAGATAAATAGGATGAGATTCATGGAACCATGCAAAAAACAGGTTCAGCATCAAGTACCTCAAACAAAGAAATATTTCTTCCCCCCTAAAAGCATCTCCAATTGCTTTCCCTCCACAGAAACCAAATTATACAAAGAGGAGCCACCTTCCATAACCTTTTCCACTCTTTTCTTTGCTGAACATCCCTTCCAAGCCTGCGAGACATCCGTTGTCAACCTTGGCATTGCCTTCGCGGTTACGCTGTGAAAAGGGTTAAAAAGGTAGACAACATATCTCTAGACATTTCATGATAAAGGATAAGATGGTGCACTGTTTCTTTTTCCTTGCAAAGGCAACAGCTATCCACTAGAACATACCCTTTTTACAAAGATTATCACTTGTCAAAAGGGCACTTTTCAATTATCCAACCAAATATAGACTTGGGCCTTCGTTTCTGGGTTCTTTCTTGGGGATAGAAGATGAGTATTTGCCTAGAAGGATTGAGTACAAGGATCTAATGGACAAAAGGTAGTTGCAACTACCTCTTGAGCGCATTATATTGACTCACTAGCTTTTAGCTCCCATGATTGTTGCAGGTTGTTGATTTGTCATTTATAATTTTTTAAACTATCTTTTAAATGTGCTGCTTTTTGTTTCAGAAAAACTATACCATCTTGAAAGAGGAGGATATAAGACGACGTCAAGAGGATGATATTGCGAGAATTTCGGCTGTTCTCTCATATCAAGAGTTGCTTCATGCATGTTACTGCGACGTTATAACTGGTTAAACTGTCAATTTTATAGTGCTCATTCACTTCTTGTGAGACGGGTAATCAGCTGCCTTGTGTACATGGTGCTATATCATTGTTTTATGGAGTTGTGTGTTAATTGGTGCACTGGAAGTTATTTGATCTATCTCTTCTAGTGTGCAATGGTGATGCATCATCGCTAAATTTCTAGTGTGGTGCATCATTGGAAAATTTCAACAATGTGGCGCACCATTGCAATTTGTGATTTTTTTTAAGTACTTACATATGATACAAAAATGACCATTTAGGAGTGTGAATAATGTGCATGAGGCATGGTTTGCTGATGAAGATAGAGTCCGCAAGGCTGTTGGCCTATTGGAGAAGCCAGTTGTTCAATTTCCAAATGCTAGAGAAGTAAGTTATATCGATCCAGGAAGAAAAAATGTTAGCTTTATCTTCGTCTACATATGCTTATGGCTTTATACTACATGAGTAGCCTGTATCTGTTCTTGCTTATTTCATGTCTTAATATCTTCTTAATTTTTATTGCAGCTTACTTGTGGGATCTGCTTTGAAAGCTATCCTCTTGATAGGATAAAAGCTGCTGTTTGTGGTCATCCTTATTGTCATACATGTTGGACAGGTGTGTCTCACTATGCCCTAGTTAAACACATCCACCCACCCCCTCAAAAAAAAATAAAAATAAAATCTTAGCTGCATCTTGTGCTCTGATTCCGAATAAATATTGGGGGTTATATCTAAAGCGTACTACTCTGGTTGGCTTTTATTTTCTGGCAGAATGCTTGTCGTCTGTAGAGAATGAAAGGCCGTCTTTTGCTTAAGCTGTTCCTATATTTATTTGTTTTTGAAGCAGAAATTGCACTAATCAGATGTTAGTTCTGAATCATTTGGAGAGGGGTCAGGGTTTCAGCAATTACTTGCTATGTTATTATGTTGCTCAACTAGTCACCCTTTTTTAACTTTTACAAACTGTCACGAGTTTACGAACTTGTTTACAATATAATTGACGGGCATGAAACCTGAAAGCCCAAAACTCTACATAACCTTAGTAATTTGGACATATTTAGAAAAGTCTGCCTGGGTCCAGTTGGTCCTGTTAGTATCCCTATTTCCATTTTGTCATTGCATAGGATCCTCAAAAAAAACTGGAAATTCTCGTGGGGAATTTTTGCGAGATGGTAACATGGAGGGTAAAAAAGATCAAGTATTATGTGTTGGTATTTGGTTGCTGATAATTTTGGAAACTAGCCCAGTTTTTCATAGAATGGATTAGGGCCTGAATATATGTTTTGCAGTTTCCAGAAATAGGTTGTTTTGTGTGTTACAATGTTGTAGGTGAAGTGTACTGCTTACACACAAATATATATATAACTGTATATATATATGCATCCAAATTTTTTTGGGCTCCCTCTATTTGATGTCATTGAGTCATATAGAGACATGCTTTTCTAAAGTAGTTAACAATTCAATTAATGCGTTGCTAATTTTCCTATGGACTGTAATAAACTTATTTTTCTATAAACATCTAGTTTCTTATATACAAATTTTATTTTCAAAATTCTTCAATTTCATTTTTCATGAATCGCATCTTGTGCCTACATATTTTTTTTGTTAAAATCAATTTGTATCATTTGTTGGAACTTCCAATAATTTTACCAACTGTTTTAAAATGGCTTTAGCAGCTGATAGATTCATTGGCGCTTACATCTCGTTGTTTGTTTTGGTAGCTTACATTAGCACATCTATCAATGATGGCCCTGGATGCTTGTCACTGAGGTGCCCTGATCCATCTTGTGGTGCGGCTATTGCTCAAGATATGATCGATATGTTGGCATCCAATGAAGATAAGGATAAGTACAATCGTTATCTTCTCAGATCTTATATTGAGGACAACAGAAAGGTCTGTATTTCTAAACATCCGTTTGATTAAAAAGTTGGAAAATGATCACAAGCACCAACAAAGTTGGAAGAAGAGATGGGTGGTTTGGTGAGGTGTTTACCATATATTCCTCTTTTTTCATGGAAAATTTTTCTTTCCCCCCGTCTAGAGAATTGGATTCCATGAAAAAAACTGTAAAAGTGATAGAACATTCCACCGGTACTCTTATCTCCTTTCCAACTTCTCATATAAATTAGTAGTATTTTCAATTTTCAAAGTACCTTTTTTTTTTAAAAAAAAAATAATTAAAAATCAAGCGCACCCTAACTGTATATTATGTCACCTTTCGTATTTTTAACTTTCTTCTGAGTGGAAGAATAATTTGTTGGGTGACAACGAGATCTTTGACTCATTCTCAATTCAAACTAATAAATAATCAATTCAACTGAATCCACATTGCATTAGGATAAGAAAGTAAATATTAAGCCAGGCTCTTTTCAGCCATATTTGATTACACTGTTGTCCACGTAGCTCAAATAACATGCACTGCATCGAACTACTTTGAATGCAGTTGATTAATTAATTTATACTGTATTTCCATTACCACATGGCACCAATTTTTTTTTTTTTTTAAAAATAAGAAACAATAAATTTTATTAGAGGAGGAAATGAAGTGCATGGTAGAGGGCGGAGATGTATACAATAAAGGAATATTAATCTCGTAGAAAATACATATATTTTTTTTTTGATAAGAAACAGACTCGTGGAAAATACATATGAAAGTGCACGCTAAATATGTAGGCATAAGTTGCGATTCGTAAAAAGGTCATAGTTTAAGTCTCCTTTTAAGCATTACTTTTATTGTAATTTCCAAAGTATGAAGGGTAATTTCGTAATTTTGCAGAGCTACCAAAAGTGCTCCTCATGCTTTATATAATATAGATATAGGTATATAGGTGGGGTGGTTGTAATTAAGTAGTCTGCAAAATGAGATTTGATTCCATTGTTATTGGCATGCCTTCTTTTCTGCGTAACAACTGATTTATCGTACTTTTTGCTGTATTAATTTAATTCTGAATGCAATTTGATATCTTTTCTTCTTCCCTTCATTTGTTGTTGGTAGACCAAGTGGTGTCCTGCCCCCGGCTGTGATTGTGCTGTTGAATATGTTGTTGGAAGTGGAAACTATGATGTTTCTTGCCTGTGCTCTTTTAGCTTTTGTTGGAACGTAAGTCTCTTTTCAATATTTTGGAGATTCAGTTTTGTATTGATATTATCTTTTGTACATCCGTCATTAAGTTTGTTTTTCTGAGATGATATTGCAGTGTACAGAGGAAGCTCATCGACCAGTGGACTGTGATACCGTAGCCAAGTGGATACTGAAAAACAGTGCCGAGTCTGAAAACATGAACTGGTATAGTATATGTTATGGCATTTAAATAAATTGCATGACAGTGATTATTATTGCTGGTCCTCTCTTGGATATTTTTGTTCTGTACTTCTAGATTTTTTGATAACGCGGTGGTTATTGGTGGACTGCATGTGAAAATTTGGCATAACATAGTAGTAATTATTTTGGCATTCTTTGCATCATAAGATCTTTTCCCTAGACAAGTCATTGTCATAAAGGATCATACCTTGGTAAGTTTTGCTTTGCCCTGTTTTGGGGCTACCTGAGGTCTTGCTAATATTACCGAAAGGAATAAAAGCTTGTAAAACATAATAAAATGATAATTTCTAATGACTAAGAGTGAGTGTGGTTCTCACTATTAATATCTGGCAACTATCATGTTGTGATTTGGGAGCACAGCCAATCCCTTTGTGAGTCACTTGATGTTTTCTGTGGATGTACAGATGCGATTTGCGAAACCAAAGGGAGCCATTCCGTGAAAAAACCAAGATTCTTTTCACAGAGACAAGGTTTTACAAAATAACCTCTGCATCCATAGAAATTCAACATTAACAACCTTTTATGAGTCCACTAGTTTTTAGTTGTCTTTGTTCCCTTAACTTCTCAATGTGTTACACTTTGCTTTATTAATAACAAAAATATGTTCTTTTCCTTGAAGGGTAGATGACTTTCTTTTGTGTTTATATTGTGGTGGTGTTAGAGATGGTGAATTTCTTGATTTATCTTCTACTTGCATCGTTTGTGCAGTGCTAAATGTTGATGTAATGACTCTCAGGATACTTGCTAATTCCAAGCCTTGTCCGAAGTGCAAGCGGCCAATTGAGAAGAACCAAGGTTGTATGCACATGACATGCACGCCACCTTGCAAATTTGAGTTTTGCTGGTAAGCTCCATAACTTATTGTGCATTATAACTTGATTTATTTTTATTTCTGTTGCTCTTTTTTTTTTTTTTTAAAAGGATCATTTGTGTGAAAATGCTACTATTAAAAGTGCTACCATGCTATTTTTTGTTTGAATTTTTTGCCCTTGAGTACGGGGGCCATAATAATGTGCCGTGCTCTTAACTTGGTGATATTTGTTTGCATATCTAAGTTAGTGATGCGAGCTAATGTCTTTTTTCAATCATTATGTGCAGGCTATGCCTTGGTGCATGGACTGATCATGGTGAGAGGACTGGCGGTTTCTATGCTTGTAATCGTTATGAGGCAGCAAAACAAGAGGGAGCGGTATTGGAACTTGCAAAACTTTGCCTTTTACATTTAAAACACATAATACTTTTTGTTCTGGACGCTTTCTAACTCTGTTGTTTATTATATCTATTTGTTGTTTGTCTTGTAGTACGATGAAGCTGAGAGAAGGAGAGAGATGGCTAAGAACTCTTTAGAGAGATACACACATTATTATGAACGCTGGGCGTCCAACCAACTGGTATGAACAACTCTTAGAGAAAATTTTTATATACTTGCCCTGGATTCTAACACTCATTTACAATGTTCATGACGAGTTTGGTAACATTGCGTTCATGTCTCATTTTCACACTGAAATTTAAGGCCACTTGCTTGTGACCCTTGTATGAGAAGCAATATTATGTTCATTGGTGAATTTTAAAATGATCATTCTTGATCATTTACGAGAAGCAATTTTCACACTGAAATTCAGTTCATGATATCAATTATCATTCTTGATTCATAAGTCTATCAATAGCAAATTTACAATGATCACAAGTCTTGGTGAATTTTACTATTCATGCTTCCTTTGCGGTTATGGCTGAGTTGATATGAATTGCATAGAGAATCTAAATGAACATCGATCGTAATGAATCTCATGATTCAAGATACAATTGTTACGAATTGATAATAAAGATAGCTTACATAGAATCTTGAATCATGTATAAAAAGGTAAAATAAACATGATTTTATGATTTAACTCATTGAAATGAGAGATGAATTTGATTTCCATTTGCTTTTCAGGATTTTCATAAAACTTTTATGAACTATACTTGGATTTTTTTTGGGGGGTTGTAATTAACTTAAAATTTTAATTTGCGTCAATGGTATCTCAATCAACTTCCTCTGTCTCCTTTTCATAACTATTCATGATATTTATTGTGAATCAGATTTTTTTTTATAAATGACAAATTCAAATTGGTTTGGACTTCGTGTCAATTTTTTTTTTCTTTTTTTTGTATTTTAAATTTTTATGGATAACGTATTTGAAATGGCTTGGAAATAGGATCAAATTTTAGGATTCAAGCTACATTTCTTGTCATGAAGCAAAATGGCTTTCATCTAGATGACCTAGTCATGTTCTGAACCCATATTTACACTAAATGCCATATAATGGTATTTGTACATTATGTTTACTATTTCTTTTATTGTACTGACTCATACATTCCTATGATTTGATCATGGAGCGATTCACAATACACAATTAGTACAGTTTTGATTCACAATTTGATTATTCGATAGTTTCTATATTCCTGAAATAACTGAGTACTTACAGCGGCTTTATCCAAGCAATATTTAAAAGGATTGGTCTTTACCACGTCCAGTCCTCTGCATAAGTGGGAGTATTGCTGGGTGTTGCCCTTTTTGTTCCCTCTAATCATTATCTTCTTCAATATTTTATTTTAACATATCTTACAATAAATTTTGAATTTGGCCTTTGACTTGCTTCAAAATGTTCTGGTTCTGCTATGCTGAAGAATCACCTACTTATTAGTTATGATGATATGCAGAAATTTAGTGATTTGCATTCGGAAACTTTAATTGCATGATAAGCTGCAATACCAAAATTTTATGCCTCTTCTTTTGGCGTACACTGATACAAATTTTGTGAAGACTTATTATCTGGTCCCATAAACGTCAAAAAGTTATTGTGGAACATTGAAGCTCCATTTTGTCAGCTGTAATGGCAAAAGGACCAGGCTCTATGATAAAGTAAGCAATATCATACGGTTCATACCGCTAGTTAGCAAGATTAGTAAATGGTAACAAAAATCATTTTGTAGGAGAAGAATTGAATTAGAAAGTAGGCACATGAGGGCGCATTTGATTGGTTTACATGAAAATTAATTTAATTCCTTGGAGTTTTACATGGAGTAACTTCCCATGCAAAATGACTTGGTAGGAGATGGTTTTTGAATTACATACGAAGGACAAAATTATAACATCAAACACCACCAAAGATGAAAAATAATATAACGTTCAGCATTTTCGATGGAAAAGAACCAACCTTTGAAGAAAACCGCCAAAGAAAATATTTTGAGATCTAAGCCAAGAAACGAGGTGAGAATTGTGATGCAGTTGGTAATCAATGTAACTTATAATTCTTGGAAACCCTGCGGACATTTTTCCCTTTTTAGAAGAATAGGAATCAGGAAGTAAAAGGATAAAGCAGAGGGGATTCATCAGGTGCTTTAAAGGGTTTACATACCTTGAGTTATCTGAAGAAAATAAAGAAACAAGTATAATACCAGTGGTGAGAATGGGTGGGATACAAACATGGTTACTAATGGCAGTCATAGGAATCCATGGAAAGCTATCTCTAGTGGCATTGTTAAATTTAAATCATTTATTCGACTTAAGGTGGGTATGGGCAATTCCATTAGGTTTTGGGAATATATATGTGTTGGGGATTCTACTCTTGCTTCTCTCTTTCCCTGGCTATACAGGGTTTCACATAACGTAAACACTTTCATAGCATCAATCATTCGTTGGAACTCTCTTGATTCTTTCTCATGGGATTTAGTATTTCGAAGAAATTTAAATGAGAGGGAATTTGGGGAATTTTTGGGTTTGTTGGATTTCGAGAGAGATTCTAGAACTTGGGTGGGGGAAAAATCGGGATATTCTCTTGCAAATCTTTCTTTCACTGGCTCATCAATTCGCCATTGGATCCTATCTTTGTGCCTCACAAATTTATTTGGAAGGTTGGTATCCCTCCGAAGGTGAAAGTTTTCGCTTGGTTGGCCTCTTGGAAAAGAGTTAACACTTGTGACTTACTCCAAAAAAGAAGGCCAAATCTACCCATTTCTCCTTCTTGGTGCATTCTATGCAAAAAGGAAGGTGAGAAAATTGATCATATGTTAGTACACTGCAGCTTCACCAATTATATGTGGAATAAGGTGGGGGAGGACCGGAGGAATTCTAAGTGATTGAGCTATTCCTAGCTCGTGGCATCATTTATTGGGTTTGGATTGGCAGTTTAGAGGGAATAAAAAGAAATCAAAATTATATGGAAATGTTTGGCATTAGCATGGGGAATTTGACAGGAAAGAAATCCCAGGATATTTGAAGATAAGTCCTCCGAAGCCAGTGAAGTATGGCTTAAAATCAAACAGTTAGCATCACTTTGGGCTGTCTCTTCGAACCTGTTTGGATCATTATCAATCTCAGACTTATGTGGGAATTGGAATGCAGCCATCCGGTAGTAGCTCTGACAGGGCTTGATCATTTGACTGTTGGTTTTTTTGTAATATTTGTGCTTTGTTTGTTTTTTTGTAGTCTTTTGTTGTATCGTGAGGGGCTTTGGTGGATTGCTGGTTCACTAAGGATGTAATCTATATTGTATTGCTTTGAGTAGTTTCTAATAAAAGCATGCTGTTTCTAATAAAAAAATAAAACAAAAATACCAGAGGTGAAATAAATTTTTTATTCTCCTTTATTTCCTAGGCCGAAAGCACATTATTTTGCATGCTCAACAATGCCTTTGATTTCACCCTTCTTTCTGCTAGTGCATGTGCAAATGTCTATATTTGGTGTGTGATCCTAAACCTGTGTTTTTCAATTGCAGTCGAGGCAAAAAGCACTTGTGGACTTACATCAGAATCAAAACGTGAATGTAAGTATAGATCATTTACTGTATATCTAATTTTATTGTGATGACAGTCAATGATCCGTAGTTTTCCTATGAACATACGTATCGTGTTCAATGGATAGATCTCTAGCTTCTTACCCAGTTCAATCTTAAATCATTAATTTTTGAGGATATACCTGAAATTACTACAGATTGACACTACTTTGCCAAACTTCTGATGATAAGCCTGTTTCTGAAAAAGTCCTTTCTCGATGATATTAAAAATTTACTTGTAAAGTATTGGAAGTGAAAATCGTTTAGCTATTGTCTTCCTTTATTGAGAACTTAGTTATTAGGAGAAGATAGATCATTATTTCTGTGATCATCATCATTAATTGATTTGATTTGAATGGATGGGCCAAAAGCTAGGGCACACATCTGTGATGAAAGGGCGTTTAGTGTTCTGAGGTGCCTCCTAAGATTTGATAAAACTAACCTTTCAATTCGGTTTTTCCAAATGGTTTAACTCTTTCAATAATCTGTTGCGTCTCTTATCTTTCCCTTGTTTCGTTTTTTGTTTCTCCAGCTTGAGAAACTTAGCGAGAAACAGTCCCAGCCTGAGTCACAGTTGAAGTTTATCACAGAAGCTTGGCTACAGGTAAATATGAAGTCCATCATGTTACGTTTGCTAATTATTGATTTACGAGTCTTTGGCCCTCTGCTCCCGTACATGTTCTTTGTTAATTAGCTTTACTAGAACCATATATTATGAGAAACCCATATTATATATATATTTTACTATTAGTAATTAGTAGTATCCTTTAGAACCATATATTATGAGAAACCCATATTATATATATATATATATTTTACTATTAGTAATTAGTAGTATCCTAATGAATTATTTTGCAAACATCTGAAGCTCAGCATCTAGAAGTTATCATGTCATTGCAATAGCATACGCTTACAGCATTAAATGAATATATATATTATTCAGCTACAAAAAATATAATTGAAAAATATGTACATCTCATACAACTAGGCGACATTATTCACCAACATTATCTTTTCTTTTCCTTCATCACATTTGCCAACGAGGATGTGGATACCTCTTACTGGCCCAAACATAGAATTATTGGAAGTGTTAGCTATGAAACTTAGCAAATCGACCATATAATAACTAAATGTAAGAGAGAGAAAGAGGAAGAAAAGTAAAATCTTATAGATCGAGAGATCAGACAAGTGGGGAGTGAGAATTGACGGGATTCATGAGGAGACATGGGTTTTGTGAAGAGAAGGGATTGTAGATGAGGGTGAGTGAGATGGGAGAAAACTGAATTGAAGTTTGGGAGTGGTGATAAAATTTTAGTGGGGACATGAACAAGCATGAATCAATCTGAATAGTTATGTTAACCATATGTGCTTTTCTGTTTTATTTTTATTTATAAGCTAACACATGCATCATCTTCAAGTTCTTGACTTCTAGTGTTGGGCCTGGCCAACCATTTACTGGCCAAATGGGTCCTAGTCCAACTCACCCCCCACCCCACCCAAAAAAAACCCACCCCGTCACGTATCCTGTTGAGTCAGATGCTCTGCCTAAAGATAAATAATGTAAAAATTATTTTTCTTATGTTTTGCAAATGAAATGTGATTATGAAAATGGCATTCTGTTTAATATCTTTGCAGATAGTTGAATGTAGGCGAGTGTTGAAATGGACCTATGCATATGGGTACTACCTTCCTGAACATGAGCATGCCAAGAGACAGTTTTTTGAGTATTTGCAAGGCACGTTATATCCTTCCATCTTCTATCAAATGATTTTGTCAGTCTTGTTTAGTTAACAAGGTAATTTTCACTTTGTGCAGGTGAAGCCGAGGCTGGTTTAGAAAGGCTTCATCAATGCGCAGAGAAGGAACTGCAACCTTTTCTTGAGGATCCTTCAGAAGATTTCAATAACTTTCGTACAAAACTAGCTGGCCTGACTAGGTAATTCTGTTTCTCTTTGAAAATAAAAAGGAAAAAAGAAAGCTGCGTAATTTTATCTGAAAGTTGTTATCGTAATTGGTTCTTTAAACTTCATAATGGTTGACACTGATTGAAAGCAGTAGGATGATCTGTTACTTCGGTTTTTTCATGGAATCAATTCTTTGGGTGATGGCTTTCCATGAGAAAAGAAAATGTGGAGAACATCTCACCAAATCAAGCTTCTCTTTTCCAACTTCTCATAAAAGTTAATTAGTTTTCCAATCACTTTCCTACTTTCTTATCAAATGGGTTGTTACTGCACATACAAATCCTTATTATACCTGGGGAATTGCTATTGTCCAAACATCCCATTGTTAAGCAGGTGGACATAATTTGTGCATTCTGTATGTAGAAATCTCCAAACATCCCATTTGTGTATAGGAAGTGCACAATGGGTCTTGAAAAGCAAACTAAATACATAATGAAACTTGGACCTTTTAACCACTATTGATACTCATGCTATCATGTCTGCCAAGGGAATTCCCCCAACAAACTTTCAAGGAAATCCTTGAGTACTAGAAGGCCCAAATTAGAGAAAAAAGGAAGATTCCTTATATCTCCAGCAACTCCAAAGTTCCATTGTCAACCATTGCCATCTTAAAAGAAAGATAATAAAAACCAATAGATCTCACACAACTGAATATAAATTAGCAAGTGCTTAATGGACTCCTTGGCCCTCTTGCGCAAACAACAGTTTTTTTTTTTTGTGATAGGAAACCTAACAATTTTATTACTAAAAGATGGAAACAGAACAAAACAAGCTGCACACTAGTGGATAAGGCATCCGCTAAAACAGCTGTCACCAAAACATCAAAAGAAATTTAACATCATAGCCCAACCTTTAATCTAAGAAACTACTACTATCCAAATCAAAAAGAAAACGATCTGCACTATCAAATATCTTTGATGCTTTTGCCCATACTCCAATAAGAAATCGAGTATGCCTCCAAATCTCCTCAGAACTGCAGCTTTTATCTTCAAATACCCTCCTATTTCTCTCCATCCAAATTAACCAAGCCAGGGCCATTCTGACACAAATCCACCTTATAACTATAAAGTCAGCCCAATTCTGAGGAAAAATTCCCACTACTCCAAACAGGCCAAAAATCTTTGTCCACACCTCATGAACGAATTTACAATGTAGAAGAATGTGGTCAATACTTTCTACATCATTCCTGCACATTCCTGCAAAGGATGCACCACAAGGGAGACAAATACATATACGGCCTTCTCAATTGAATTTGGTCACATGTGTTCACTTTCCTCAAAGAAGCAAGCCAAGCAAAAACCTTGATTCTGGAAGGTACACGACTTTTCCATATGATGTTGGATTGAGGAAAATGTAACATAGAAGAAGACTGCATTGCTGCATTGCGCAAACAACTTTAGTTCACTGTATCAAATCACTCACAAAGTTATGGTTGGTTAAGATGCTGCATTGCTGCCTATGTGACACCGAAGAAACAAAATAACACCGAAGACAGAAAATAACCACATGAGGAGCTTTTAGCCTTCCAAAAACCTTTCCAAGGGGAAGAGATATTATACTATGATGAGATATTGAAAAGGTTTAAAGCAGCTTAATATTAAATGTACCTGGTTGCATAATTTTGGAGAATTAGGTCCCGCAAAAAGTGGGCACAACTTCTGTAGTATTTTTGGTGCTAAATAAAAGACCGAAGGGTAGAAGAATAAGCTATAGTTACTTTATCCCCATTGAGTATTATTGGGGATTAAATTGGGAGGTTTTAGGACTGGGAATAGTGATTCAGTTGTAATAGCTTAAGATGATACGGAAAAATTTGTGAGTACGGTAGTCTTGCAATGGTAAGCAAAACTACATTGGGTTCTTAAAAGTTACTCGTAAATTAATACTCATTTTAGTAAAAATGTGTTGCTACTTAGGCTTATCCATAGTTGGAAACTTGGAATAGTTGTCTGACTCTTGCTAATGTAACTCTCTCTCTCCTTTTTGATTTTGTCCTTTTTGAAAAATCATCTTGGACAACAACTTAACTCGGCCTGAATCAATGTTCACAGACGATGACAACGATCAGTGTCCTATAGTATTTGAGTGGCTATTCAAATAGCCTATGGATTCTAACTCATAAAACCTTACGGGAAAATAAAAATAAATAACCTACCAACTTATTAGCAAAATAAGGTTTAACCAAAAAATTGAATACACAAACACAACAGCCAAAAGTTATATATAATAAATTATTCAAATTTCCCTTTATGTACTCATGGCAGTAGTGGGGAAGGTAGGGCAGAGTTTGGCGCTCAACTTGGATAAGGTATAATATCACCAAGCATGTAATTTTCTCAGTACTTGCAAGGCTCTTATGTTAAGTCTTTCCTAGGGCCCGGAAAAGCCTTAGCAAACACTATCCAACTCTTGTAGGACTCGCTCCATATTTGCTGCTAAAATTTGTACGGCTAAAAATTGTACAACTGACATGTCTTGACTCGAAGTAATATCCAAGGGATAGTACTACAATCGAGGTCCAGCCATGTAAACCAAAAGTTGCAAAACATCGTTGGACATGAAGAAATATGCATCCTTATTTCTACTATCAATTAGCTTTCCGGGTTTTATTTTGTCGGTTTTTATTGTCTTTGGTGGAAATATTAAATGTGCCTTTTGTAATTCCAACAGTGTGACTCGAAATTACTTTGAGAACTTGGTTAGAGCGCTAGAAAATGGTCTATGTGACGTGGACTCCCATGCAGCAACCAGCAAGGCACCAAGCTCTAAAACTGCAGCAGCCAGTAGTAGCAAGGGAAAAAGTGGAAGAGTAAAGGGAACTTCCCGGTCTGCAGTTTCTGGCAGAAACCTTGACGACTCGGGTAGTTGGGCATGCGACCAGTGCACTTATGTAAACACTAAATCTGCAAACAATTGCCAGGTGTGCCAGCAGCGCCGGTGAAATGTCCAACATGCCGTTCACCTTGATATGCGACTCTGCTTGGACATAAATGAAATATTTCATGAAGCGATAGGGCAGTTCCAGAAAAGATAGAAAAGGTTTGCTGCTCAGTCTTTCAAATTTGGGGTCAAATGAAATTTAGGGAAGGGAAAAGGGTATTGTCGTAATTCAGGTTTGATGTATATATGGTTTCTGCTTTCTCGGTCTCTTGAAGGTGAGAATTATGAGTGATTTCATAACATAATCTTTATATATATATACAGACAATATCTTACACAGATGGCCTCGGGCTATTGCAAACTTGCGTGTTTGTGTTCTTTTTTCTTCTTCTGGAATGTATAAATTGAACAACATATTTTGCGGAAATTGAACAAGTTCACGTAGAAATGGATTACATGTGTATGTTTGGATTATTTAGTCATTTTTAAGCCCGTCTACTGGGTTCATAATGACTTGAAATGGTTAGTAGTACAGCTTAATCATTAAACTTTTTCCTTTTTTTTCTTTCTTTTCTAAGTGTGGATGCTTATGGCATGACGCTTAGATGTGCGTTATTCGATCCGGATTGAGTTGTATAAAAGTAATTATTATTTCTTTTCCCTCATGTACCATTAAGTTATGTTCTGGTCAGTAGATAGATGACTGATTTGTCTGCTTCGAATTGGTTTGGTATGTACAAGTGAGATATGATGAATGTTCATACAATATTTATCTTAGGCTAATCTTTTTTACCCCCGCTTAAACTTGCAACTCATCCTGGTCAATATTTTAATTTTAGTTGAAAAATTGTGTTCTTAAACCAAACAAGGAACAAATAAGTAGTGTCTTTGGTGTTTTGCATTTTTGCTGACTGGGAAAAGTGTAATCTTAGGTGAGGCACCCAACCGCCTGCTCGCTTAACTTCCACAGTTCCACTTATATTTAAACAGCAAGTGGGTTATCCCATCCAGTTCGGAGAGAAAAAACTAGTTGGGTTCTCATTAATTCTAACAGTCTTACAGGGCACTGAATCCCGTGCATTTAAGTACGAGTACAACTCGAGCTAAACTTTTTCTTTAAAGTGAATACGCTCATTTTTGTTTAAAAATATCCTCCTTCCGATTAGAAGATTGCAGGCCACAACCATTGCTGCCCATTGCTGCTTGCCCCTAGTGACCACCCCTCCACAACTCCGACAACCTGCTTGAGGGTTGCCAGAACTTTGGAGGTCCCTGGAGGTGGGACTCAAGTGAGGTAGTCCATCAATGCCAATGGTTGGGGAAACCTAGCTACCACAATTCATGAGAAAGAAAAAAAAATGTTTAACAAAAGTATAATTGACCTTTAAAAGTTATCTTTATGATAAACATACACTGTACTTACGACCAAAGTAAATTGTAATGGAAGCCCCTTCCTTTTTCATTAGGTAAAAGTTGATTGTCCTTATAATAGAAAGAGAGTATTTATATCTATATGGTGTTCCCTCTTGAAAAGAAATGAGGGGAATTCTATCCCTATTGCAGTATATAATCTACTTTGATGATGTATATAAAGTTTTGGTAGAATTTACTTTTGCTTTAGTAGTAACACTTTATACCCTTTCAAATAAGAAATGTAGGAGCAATACTAGCTTGCATTTTCACGGATGCAATATGTATTCTCTTTCCATGCCCCATATCAAATTCGGATTTTCCCTTTTTTCTTTCCTTTTTCTTAGCGTGCTTGGGGGCGGGGCTGTTTGCATTTTGGGCTACAGTCGTGGAGGATAAAATACAATTATTTTAAAGGGGTATACACATCTGACATAAAAGGCTAACACATCTACTGTGGTTGTAATGTATTAGTTAGAATATGAGGTACGTATGAAATTCATCTTTATCAAAATACATCCTAACCAATGAATGATTGTTGGAACGGAATGTCACTGTTTTCTGTCGAATAAATATTTCCCTCTAAAAGAAATCTCTGGTAAAAAAAAATATTCTACACAAGGTAAGGAGGAGGAGGAAAAAGTACAAAGTAAATTGAAGATCATGATTTTAACTTAATTTTTGAGTTGCATAGATTTGTCTTTGAACAATTTCATGCTAAGTGCATTTAGCATAACTCTGGAGTATTGCCTTGAAGCCAACTTCCAATCTGTCCCCGTTGTCATCATTGCCTCAAATTCTGGATAACTTATCCTACCATCCTGAAATTTTTTCATTTCTACATTAATTTTTTTCCAAAAATGATGAGAAAAAAAATAAATGAAAAAATTAAGATCCATTTCCTGAGTTTGCAACTTTTTAAGATGTGATATCTCACCATTTTTGTTAAAAGAGCGCGATCTTTGTAAATACACTTTTATAAAAGATGCGATTCCTTGGAGATATATCTCTTGCACATAGATACTCTTTTTTAGTATATATTGCCAATAAAATTAGTATCTCTAGATTTAAGTTCTCCAGCAAAAAAATGTATCTTTGTTGAGAAAACAACTGAAGAAATTAGTATCTCCAGATCCGAGACCCACGGACTACTTCCTTTAAAAAAAAAAAGTGAGGGACTGCATTTTAATTTCAAACTCAGACAATGGATCAAAAAAATGGAGTCAATGAGAAATAAATAATTAAAAGGAAAAAAATTGAAAAATACCTTATCCAAATCAGCATCAAAGATGATATCTTGAACAAGTTGTTCATTCTTGGGAGCACCACTAGGGTGATCATCAAAAAGGGCTTCTCTTAATTCTTCAAACTCAATATACCCACTTTGGTTCTTATCAAAATACACAAATGCTTTCTTCAATTGGTCACTGTTACTCACCTTCTTCAAATGTACTGCTATTGTCAAGAACTCCTCACAATTCAATGTCCCATTCCCATCTAAATCAGCCTGCATTTTTTTTTTTGTTTTTACATAAAAAAAGAAAAGAAAAAGAAGTTTATTTAGTTAGTTTTAATAACTAAGAGGCAATTAATAATTCTAGAGGAATATATATGCGTGTGTGACATCAAAAGCTGACATATCTAATGCAGCAACCATGTATAAAAGGATAATTGAAATTTTACACCCTTAAAGTTTGTCTATTTTATCACGTTGGTCCTTAAAGTTCTATTCATCTCATTCTGGTCCTCAAAGTTTGAGTAGAGTCAAACTTTCAACCAAAATTGGATGCCCTATCAATTTTTTGGGCGGAATATCTATACGCCACAAACAAACTTTAAGGACGTAAAAGGTCAATGAACTCGTTTAGAATGTAGGTCCATATAAAATTTATTCTTATCAAAATTTATTATAATCAATTTGTAATAGCCATAATGAAATGTCACTATTTTATATCAAATATTAAATAAATATGTCCATGTAAAAATATCGATGAAGATGGCAAATTAAGGGTATTTATGTCAAAAAAAAAAATAATAATTTAGAAGGTACTACTACAGCTGCATGCTACTACTTACTGCTTCTATTAACATCTTTACATCGGGATCAGCAACAGGTTGACCAATGTTGATTAGGCCATCTTTGAGCTCCTCAAATGACAAGTTTCCATTTTTGTCCTTGTCCATCATGTGGAACATTTGTTTAATCACATTTACTTGCTCATCTGGCAAGTTTTCTGCTACCATCTATTATGTATACATGCATATTCAACAAATTAATAATGTAAATAGTCATATATATATATATATAGGGCAAATATCTCATGCGGACTATTATTCACGGACCGTCCGTACGGATTGGCCCATTTGGCACGCTTCCCGATGGAATTTTTTGATGAAATTTTGTGGGGATGTTCTTCATCGTGTGTAGAACATCTCCACCAAATTTCATCAAAAAATTCAACCGGGAAGTGGGTTAACTACATGATTGAAAAATACTGGTCCAGAAATAGATATATAAAATCCAATATTTTTCAATCATGTAGTTAACCTACTTCCCGGTTGAATTTTTTGATGAAATTTGGTGGAGATGTTCTACACACGATGAAAAACATCCCCACAAAATTTCATCAAAAAATTCCATCGGGAAACGTGCCAAACGGGCCAATCCGTACTGACGGTCCGTGAATAGTGGTCCGCATGAGATCCAGACTATATATATATATATATCAGTTAGAATATGGTGCGGACTATCTATATATAGACTATATCTTTAGAGACAAATTTTAGTCATTGAAAACATTTTCCAATATTTTGGTGACAAAATTCATCACTAAAAGGTCAGTCCATAGACAATCAGGTCATATCAGATATGGATTCATATATAAATATATATTCATTTATATATAAAATTTGGAGTAAGAAATTAAAACTTACTCTGATAACCCTCTTCTTGAACTTGTTCATCAAGGCGAATTGCTTAATTCTTGTTCTTACATGTTCTCCCAATGGAATGTTAGGCACCCTATGGGCATTTTGTATCCAACTATTTTCTTCATTTTAAAAATAAATGAAAATTCAAAAAGAAACAAAATTTAGTATAATTCATACTCATTATTAATTGTTCTATATATATATGAATATTGAAGTATGCGGTTTCTTTCTCTTAAAAGCCGTCCTTAGTTAACTTAAGAACTGTCCATTTCGAGAGATAAACAGAATAGTATTTTCATAAAATTTGGTGGAGATAATCTCTATAATAAGTATCATCTCCATTGAATTTCATCATAAAACTCAAATGGGAAGTGAGTTAACTAAAGATCTAAAATTTCAACGTTCAAAAATGCACATATATATCAATTGTGTAGTTAACCCACTTCTCAGTTTAAGTTTCATGAAAAAATTTATCCGTTTACTCACTTAAAATGAACAATTCTTAAGATAGTTAATGTAGTGTATATATGTATATAACAAATAAATATTATACATACCAAGGACTTCTTCAACAGTGAATCTGTTGTAAGGATTAGGTTCAAGCATACCCTTAACAAGGTCCTTAGCACCTTCAGAAATTATTGGCCACGGGTCCCTCTTGAAATCTATTTCTCCCCTTACTATTGCTTGTGCTATTCCTTCTTCAGTTTCTGTTCCAACCCATATCCAAACACCCTCCCTTTTAATTTTTTTTTAATTAATCCTTTTAATTATATATATAACAACAATCAACATATATTCCACTTTCTTTCTAACTAGAACATCCACGGTGCATGGTTTCTTTGTGTGGGATAAGTAGTATAAAATATTGGAGATATATTTTTAATGACAAAAAAATATCGTTAATAGTCTAGTCTGTATGGACTGTCCGTATGAAAAATTATATTTTATAATATATATATATACAGAAATTTTCACATGCGGACTGGTCCGTACGGACCGGGACCTTTAGCGACGGTTTTCCGTCGCTAAAAACATACCCCCAATGTATTGGTCACGGAAAACCGTCGCTAAAGGTTTCGGTCCGTACGGACCGGTCCGTATGTGAAACGCTCTCTCTCTATATATATATATAAGAAAAGAAGGGCAGGAGAAAAGGTAGATACCTGCCCAAAAAGGAGGAACACCACATAGTAAGATGTAAAGAATAACACCAGCACTCCAAACATCAATTTCTTCTCCATAATTACGTCTCAACACCTCTGGGGCCATGTAATATGGGCTTCCTACTATTTCCCCAAATCTTTGACCTACCATTAATTCCCAAATTACCATTAACCAAATTAATTAACATACATACTTACATATATATAGTTCATCTCTAGTATGGATCGTCTGTATATGCTGACGGGATTTTTAGTTACGGTTTCTATCTTATACGATACATTTAGCGACAATTGTCGCTAGAAACCTGGTCTGCCTACATACCATTTCCATATAAATTTGGCCGTATGTATGTAGTCCTCTCTCTAAAGCTGATTGTCCTCTCTTAAAGAAACAAAAATGGTCCATTTAACTTTTCAATGCACTCACTTGTAGACAAGATTTTTGATAAAATTTCGTGGAGATGATATGTATAATTATTGCATTTAACTAGAAAAAATTCATCACTAAAAATGATTGTTTAAGAGTCCCTCAGTATATACCATATTAATTAGTTCAATGACTTATAAAATAATGAAATAAGATGAAAAATTAATTAATTCTTACCAGGCTCGAAGAAAATGGAGAGGCCAAAATCAATGGCTTTCAATGGAGCACTTTCTGAAGAATTTGCATACAAGAAATTTTCAGGTTTTAGGTCTCTATGTATCACTCCATTTTCATGGCACACCTACAACAACAACAACAATAACAAATATAATAAGTTAAGTTTATTTACATTTTAATTTGAAGAAAATGTTCCATTTAACCAAATTATAATGTACCATTTATTTCTCTAGCTCAATTCTATTTCAGACTCTACTAATTATTCTCAAGAAGATATTACATTAGATTCAATAATATATATATATATATATATTTGAATGGTTAAATTCATAGAATCTACATTCTTTTGATTATAAATTTGAAGAAAGAGATTATATATTGGGCTGGTAAGATGTTCTTTGTCTTTCCTTACGAGCAGCATTTATGTCTCACTGTCCAACTGAGATGATCGATATTCAGTATTCTTGGAAGTCCATGAGGCCGTAATCATATGGTGAAACTTCAGGTAAGATTCACCATTCATTTAGAGAAACAAAAAAATATAGAACGATCAATATGTGCGCTTATTTGGCGCTCAACGTCCTATTGAATTTGGAGTACAGCCACATATATGGTACACGAGTATTTTCCGCCATCCAACTAATCACATAGTTGACACACCATGCTTTGCGCATTTTGTATCTTCATCATAATTATCGAGAACAAGTAACATTTTCAGGCATGGTTTGCACTCGCACCTCATATCCATACCAACAATGCAACTAGCACAGGCGACTCATGATTAAAAAGAGGGAAGGGAGGGGTGTGCTGTAAGCTGAAGTAGGTTGGTGTAGGTTAAATTGTTTTTGATAATATATAACAAACACTATTTTTGTTGTTGCTGTTGGGCGACGTTAGAGCCTTCTCTGCCAACTACCAATTGAGCTCCTAACATTAACCATATTTAAATAGGGTCCCGTATATTTTCTGTCTATTATGTTATAAAGACAAAAAGGTTTAAGTGTAGCACTCGTGTCGCATGTTTGTTAATGTTGAACACCGACACATGATACCGTTCATGTAAGATACAATATTTTGACATTGAGAACATATATTTGGAGAGATACATTTAACTACATAAAACTGTCACTAAGAGTCTGGTCCGCATACATACCGTCCACATAGGAGACTGGCTGTATATATATGCACACAGATACATAGATAGATATACATTACCTGGACAACCTCAACCATGGTCTTGGTAACAAGAGCAGCAGCCCTTTCAGTATAATGCCCCTTGGCAATAATCCTATCAAACAACTCCCCACCTTCACAAAGCTCCATTACCAAATATATTGCCTCCTTATCCTCAAAAACAGCCTTGTACTTCACAATATTTGGATGAGAAGGCAATCTCTTCATTATCTCCACCTCTCTCCTCACATCCTCCACGTCTATTTCGGTCCGTAAACGGCTCTTCGATATCGTCTTACAAGCCACCTTCTTGCCGGTATCATTATCCGTGCACTCGTAGGTCACCCCAAACTCACCCCGCCCTAGTTCCCGGCCGAACTCGTACCGGGACTGGACGTCATCATCGCCGGTGGTTTCCTTTATGACGGTAACCGGCCGGAGGTACCGGGGGGTGGTGCTGCCGCCAGCACAGGGGCTGTCGACCGCAACCGGCTTGATGTGCTTGGTTTTCTTGAGGAAGTTTGCATTGCCATTAACAGACATGCAAGTCCCCATGGGATTTTTGGTGGGATTAATTGTTTATCATACAAAGATTTTTTTTCTTTTTCTTTTTCTTTTTTTAATCCCACGGGGAAAGAGAAATGCTAGAGATGGGTAAATGAATATGAGAGAGAGAGGAACATGGCTAATTTTGGGGGGAAGATGTTTGGTTGTGCTTTGAACCCGGTATTGATGTTATTATGTGCAATCAATTTCCCTTTTTTTCACTTTTGGGATTTTAGGGTGTGATTTTAAGTGGAATCAAACCTTTTTAATTTCTCTTCCTTTTTACGGGTAAAAAAGGTTAACATTGAATAAATAAGTGAAATGGTTCCATTAATTAGCATCGAGACCTTTTGAGGTAGAACTCCAACATTGAAACCCACATGTGGTTAAGTTACTGACCATATTAGTACATTTGTGGATCCAGGGGCCCGAAAAATTGTGAATGGTTCAAACTCTATTCACGGGGAAATCTATAACTTGGAGTGGTGTCGGTGGTGGACTTCGATAGAATACTAGCTTCTTTCTTCCAACGTCCAATGGAGGCCACTTTGCTCGCCAAATAAGGAGCTGTGGGACTTTGCCCAAGGTGGAGGTCGTGCGGGTTTACATGGATTAATTTGATCCAAGGTGGAAATTTGACTCTGTTCACGGTAGGGGTGTCCATCCGATCCGATCCGGTCATTTTAAACCATCCGCATCCGATGTCGATTTTAAGTTTTAGCATCCAATCCAATCTAACATACTTTACCAATCCAATCCAATTAAATGTTGGATTGGATCGGTTTCGATCCGATCCGATTCATCGTTTGATGCATATGAAATAATCCTATACAATGTGATGCATTAAATGAGAAAAATAAAAAATAAAAATTTTCTCATTTTTATTTTCACATTCTTTTTATGTTTGCTTATTTTAAATAAATTATAGGAACGAGTCTTGTTACAAATATCAATAAATGAAATGATGCTATTTGTTGAAGTTTTTGTTATTTTAATTAAAACCCTTATCTTATAAATATTACAAAGTGACCCTTATCTTATGAATATTACAAAGTTAAAACTTTAATAATGGATTGGATTGGATTGGATCGGTTTCTAGAGCACATAAATCCGAATCCGATCCAATTTTTTCGGTTTTCAAAATGTCCATCCGATCTAATCCAATCATCCATAAAATCCAGGAAAAATGGATTGGATTGGATTGGATCGGATCGGTTTCTCGGTTTGGATTGGATTTTGAACACCCCTAGTTCACGGGGAAACCTACATCTTGGTGGAGTAGTGCCGAGATGGTGGACTTCAATTTATATAAAAATTAAGAATTCATTAATCTACATACGTTAAAAAAAATTACTCTTAATTTATATAAAAAAAATACTCTTAATTTAGTGCAAAGTAATATGATAAAATTAAAAAGCTTAGACCAATTATGGTGACTATATATATATAAAAGAATAAAACCTTCTTTATTTTTAATTTTTTTTATGTTGATCAAGCTCTAGTTTTAATTTTACATGAGCGTCAAAGACATGAAAAAAATAAATATAGAAGTTGGTCCAATAGCTTGTCAATAAGTAAGTTATTGTGAGGATCGATCTACTTGGTAGATCTTTGTATTCAATTCACTGCATATTCAAATTTCTTTATAACCAGTGATGAGTTTAATTCAGCAAGAAAATATTTTGTCACGTACATTTAACGTGGTTTGAAGTTAAATTATGAAAGAAAAAATTCAAAACATAAATATATATATATATATATATATTTTAACACGTGGGTGGATTCGAACTAGCTTAAAACACGTAGCAATAAATCTAGTCATGTTTTTGGCTCTGTGTGTGCAACTTTACCTTAAAATAAGTAAATAAATGGTGCAACTAAACAACAAAATTATTGGCTGTCGGACCATTTGTAACTGCCATTTTCGGACTTGAGTGGTTTTGTCATTTCTCTAAAGGGCAATATCGTCCACATGACATTAGTAATTTTCTTACTGACAATCTGGTTCTACTTTGAATCTATCTTTCTAACTACCAAAGTCGGAATTCTCTCCTCAGGATGAATGTCTCAAAAATATTTCGAGAGTTGGAATCTTGATAAATATAAAATTATTGTGATCAGCGTGGTATATTTTCAAATTCTCAAAAATAGATTAATCATGTACTTGATACAACATAGAAAGAATTCGTAAAAAACCCAAAAAAGAAGTTACCTTCAAGCAGGTAACTATTATAATATTATTATTTTTTAATTGAAATTTGAACTCATTAATTTCATTTCTTTATAAAATTAGGTGTGAATCACACCAAAAATTATTAAAAGGATTAATGACGACAAATAAGAATAGACTTAAGAATATTTTAAGATGTGAGCTAAAATGAGTCAGTTTGTACTAACCCTTTTTTTTTTTTATAAGGGTGTGTTTGATTGGCATAATTTTTTATGGAAAATAGAGATTTTTCACCCAAGTCGACACTTTTGGTGTGTTTGATTGCCAATATTTTTTAGGTAGTCAAATTCCATCTTTTTACAATCATTGCTATATTTTCCACCAAAACAAGGAAAATGTTTTCTTAAGGGGGGGCTTGTTTTTATTTTGCAGGCAATTGTACATTTTTTGAGACAAAATTTTATCAATTTTCTACATTAAAAATGCTATAACTTAAAATATAAAATATAAAATTTAATAAAAATTTAATATTTAAAATCTACTAATCAAGATCAATTAAACAAGATCCATCATGACTATAGAATTATGTAAAAAAAAATACCAATAATTTTTTCTACATTAAAAATGCCATAATACAACCAATGTTTTCCGGGTAGAAAATTAAGGCAATCAAACACATTTAATTGACATTTTCCCCGCAACTCAATTCTAGGCAATTCAATTGCTTGAAACTTATTTTCTTTTTATGCAAATTACATGCTTGCAATCAAACGCACCCTAAGTTCTAATGGACTTTTTAAAAAATTTCTTGTACTGAAATTCATCCTGTCTCCCCTTAGATCCGCCCTTGAGAACATTCATGTAGCACCGGTTTATGACATTTTAGTTATTATAGATAAATGTTTAAACACAACATTGTAGCACACAGTTTGTCAGCATCTATTACAGAGAGAGAGCGATACCCACCTTCCAAAAACAAAATTACAAAAGTACCCTTAGAGATATTTATAGACTATAGTGCTGCTCCGCGATACCCACCTTCCAAAAACAAAATTACAAAAGTACCCTTAGAGATATTTATAGACTATAGTGCTGCTCCACTTCCCAGCACAATAAAGTACGGAAAACCTTGGCTTGAAGTTTCCTTCACATATTTACCAGTGCAACTAAAGCTACCTGCACATTTACACATATCTATCTATCTATCTATCTATCTATCTATCTATATATATACACAGAGACTACAACACACTTTTACACCATTATCATTGATGAAATATGAGTATCATGGAATAGTACTACTCTCACTTTTTTTCTCAAACTCAACTTTGAGTTTGATTTCTTCTGATCTCAAAGCCGAAACTATAACCAGAATCCGCGGAAAACGCAAAGGAAAAGAAAATCACAAAGAAAGAAGGGCTTGATTCACGCCGCACACAGTTATACCGCACCATTTCACCCTCTATATATATGCGTATTTTTTTATTTTTTTTATTACGAGCGATGTGCAGATAGACCTGGTTTTTGACTTTTGAATGCAGGAAGAAGAGATGTAGAGTTCAAAGATTCTAACTGTGGTGAAATGTGTTAGAATATTATATTATATTATATTAATGTATAGAATATCTCAGTGTATTAGGTTTACATATTCAGTTGTATTGTTTTTCTCTTTATATAGGGCACCTCTTCTATGAATGAAAGACACATTTTCACATAACAATATTCTCTCTCTAAATTGAAGTTGGTATCAGAGGGATTGGAAATCTCCTCCACCCTCTCAAAGCCATTTCAAACCCACCCCCTCTGTTCAAATAATATCCCAAACCAGATCCACAAATCACCAAAATCAAATCTACAAATTATCCCAAACCAGATCCACAAATCACCAAAATCAGATCTACAAATTATCTAATCCATTCACCTCCTCCAATTGTCAGATCCACACAAATCGGATCCGCTAATCTTACAAAGAGGTTACGATTTTTCAGAACCTCAAACCCACAAATCTTACAAAGCGGCTTCAGCTTCAAGTTTCAAAGCTCGAAAAAAAAGTCGTCGAAGCATTTCTTAGATCCAAAAATACCCTACGAAAGATCAAGCTTCGAAAGTACTCGTGTCATATCCAAATCACCCAAACAAAGCATCAAACTAATCGTCTGAAGAAGACGATCAACACAAAAAAAGATTCAGCCCAAACCAACTGTTCACGCGCTTCCTCTGCCCAAGACGCTCCGTAAACGCCGATTCACGCGCCGACGAGCACTGTTCACTGACGCCGTTAGTACTGTTCACTAACGCCGTTACCTGACGTCGTTAGTACTGTTCACTGACGCCGTCTGCACTGTTCACTCCCGCCGTTAACGCCGTTAGTTCCTGCCGTTAGTCAACAGTAACGACAGTTTGTTTGAACCGGTTTATTTCCATAATCTATTTTTGACTGGTTTTTCAGTTTTTTGACCGGTTCTCTACAAAGTTAAACCGGTTCTTAGGGTTTTTAGTCGTCCTGATCTCAAATCCGCCCTCCGTTTTTTCAGATCTAGCTCCTATTTATCAGTATTAGTTATAATACTATAAAATGGCTACCGATCCACCTACAACTACTTCATCATCAAGTACTAACTCATTCCCAATTATCGTACAAACTGAAAACTCCTCATCAGACCCAGCTATAGTTGCTCGCAACCATGATCAGACCTGAAAAAACTCGAATTGGCAAAATCAAGCAACTCTATCTCGTGACTCGCAATCAAGGGACCGAGGAGGCAGGTCTCAATACCCCCCTTGTTCGGTATGTGGACAAACAGGACACTCTAAAAAGGGGTGCTATCGAGTAATTGGCTATCCGAACTGGTGGGATCATTCCCGGGATCGTCGATCAAGCCATAAGAATGAAACTTATAGGAAGAAGGCCTCTGGATTTCTTGCCACCGCTCACACCACTGGTAAGGCCTTAAATTCTGCCTCTGTTTTGAATAATACATGGATAATTGACTCTGGTGCTACAGATCATATGACATTCGATTTTAGACATGTTACCACTATTACCCCCTCATCCACCAATTTCATTTCCACAGCTAATGGTGATCCAGTTCCTGTTATTGGAGAAGGGATAATTCCTTTATCTAATTCTATGAATTTAAACTCTGTTCTTATAGTTCCTTCACTGAATTATAATTTGGTTTTAGTACCTCAAATTACTAATGCCTTAAATTGTATCGTTGTATTTTGGCCTACTCATTGTGTTTTTAAGGATATTCAGACAAGAAAGACGATTGGTTATGGGATTAAGTGGGGCAAATTGTACTACTTGGACCTAGAGGTGAAAGGCACGAATCAGTTACAACGGGCACTACAAACTGGTACTATCCGAGAAAAGAAAGTTGAAGATGAAATCTGGTTATGGCATCGTCATTTGGGTCATGCGTCGTTTAGCTACTTAAGAAGGTTATTTCCAAAATTGTTCAAGAATGTCGATCTTTCTACGTTTAAGTGTGAAACATGTGAACTTGCCAAGAGTCATCGTACTTCTTTTTCATCATCATTGAATAAATGCTCAGTTTATTTTATGTTAATCCATTCTGATGTTTGGGGACCATCCCCGAATAATTCTTTGAATGGTTTTCGATGGTTTGTCACTTTTATTGATGATTATACTAGAATGACATGGATCTGTCTTATGAAATCTAAGAGTGAAGTCAGTTCTTTATTTCAGCGATTTCATAAACAGATTAGCACCCAATATAATGCTACTATTCAGGTCGTTCGAAGCGATAATGGAGGCGAATATATGGCTACATCTTTACAGGAATTTTTTCAACGACATGGGATTATCCATCAAACTACATGCCCATATACGCCACAACAAAATGGGGTTGCAGAAAGGAAGAATCGTCATTTGTTAGAAATGGTCCGGGCATCATTACTTGGGGCGAATGTTCCGGTGTCTTACTGGGGTGAAGCACTTTCATCGGCCGTATATTTGATCAATCGTGTTCCATCAGCAATTCTTGACTTTCAAACACCATTCGATGTACTCCATAAAGCGGTATTGACTCCTCGCGAATCCAACTTGCCTCCACGAATTTTTGGTTGTGTTGCATTTGTTCACTTACCTAAAGAACAACGGAACAAGCTCGAACCTTGTGCAATCAAGTGTATATTTGTGGGCTATGCATCTAATCAAAAAGGGTATCGGTGTTATCATCCTTCGTCACGAAAGATGTATGTGACTAAGGATGTTGTATTTCATGAGGGAGAGACATATTTTCAGAAGATTGAACTTTAGGGGGAGCATTATAGTGAAGTTCAAACTCTTGATTGTAGTAACAATGACCAAGTCGAGATCTCACCACAAGTTTCAGTAATACCGAGCTCACCGAGTTCACCACAACCGAGTTCGCCGAGTTCGGCACAACCGTCAGAACTAAGTTCACTAAGTCCAAACTTACAATTGCCCCCGCCTGATCCAAATGACCAATCATCTCTCTACGACACGTCTACGTCTGAATATCAGGTACATTCTCCTGAACCTTTTAAAAGGCAACTCCCTCCCCGAAACAATAGAGGTATCCCAAAACCAACATATGAACCCGATCTCACCAGCAAAGCCAAATACCCTATGAGTAATCACGTGTCTTATGATAAGTTGTCTGAATCGAATAAGTCATTTGTATATCAGTTATCCTCTGTATCTATTCCTAACAGTGTGCAGGAAGCCTTTAATGATCCAACATGGAAAGCAGCTATGGATGAGGAAATGAGATCCTTGAAAAAGAATGACACATGGGAGATAGTTGAATTACCACGAGAAAAAAGGCAGGTCGGTTGCAAATGGGTGTATACGGTCAAATATAAGGCGTATGGAACCATTGAAAGATACAAAGCGAGACTGGTAGCAAAAGGTTACACCCAGACTCAAGGAATCGATTATCTAGAGACATTTGCTCCGGTGGCAAAAATTAATACAGTACGTGTCTTGCTCTCGTTAGCTACAAATTTGGATTGGCCACTTCAACAATTTGACGTAAAGAATGCCTTTTTACATGGGGATTTGGAAGAAGAAGTATATATGGAATTTCCGCCAGGTTACAAAGTCCCTGTGGAACACAGAAATAAGGTATGCAAATTGAAAAAATATTTATATGGCTTGAAACAATCTCCCAGAGCTTGGTTCGGAAGATTCACCAGGTCGATGAGGAAATTTGGTTACAAACAGAGCAATTCTGATCATACATTATTTTTGAAAAGGTGCAATGAGAAGATCACAGCACTCATCGTTTATGTTGATGATATGGTAGTTACCGGAAATGACTCACAAGAACGAGAAGCTCTAAAGGAATATTTATCTTGGGAATTCGAGATGAAAGATCTTGGCGAATTGAAGTATTTCTTAGGAATTGAAGTGTCTAAGTCCTCCAAAGGCATATTTCTGTCTCAGAGAAAGTATGCAATGGATTTGCTATGTGAAACCGGAATGTCTGCTTGTCAGCCATCAGAAACACCCATGGAAGAAGGTTTGAAATTGGAAATTGAAGCTGATCAAGTACCCGTCAATAAAGAGCGCTATCAGAGATTAGTAGGAAGGTTGATGTACTTAGCACATACAAGGCCTGACATTTCTTATGCATTGAGTATAGTGAGTCAATTCATGCATAATCCTGGAGAGAAACATATGAAAGCTGTCATGAAAATCATTAGTTATCTAAAGGCATCTCCAGGAAAAGGAATTTTGTTTACAAAGAATAGTGATATCTCGAAGGTTGAAGGATACACTGATGCTGATTGGGCGGGAAATCTAAGTGATAGAAGATCTACATCAGGATACTTTACGTTTGTTGGTGGGAATCTCGTTACCTGGGGAAGCAAGAAACATAATGTCGTGTCTCGATCAAGTGCTGAGGCTGAATATCGAGGAATGGCAATAGGAGTCCAAGAGTTATTATGGCTAAAACTTTTATTGACTGATTTGGGTTATCCACCGAGAGAAGCTATGGTATTATATTGTGATAATAAAGCAGCATGCGATATTGCCCATAATCCGGTTCAACATGATAGAACGAAACATGTGGAAGTGGACAGATTCTTCATTAAAGAGAAATTGGAAGAAAACATAATTGCTGTACCTCATATACGTTCAGAAGATCAGCTGACTGATGTTCTCACCAAAGCTGTTTCAAACAGAATATTTTTCAGATTGATCAGCAAGTTGGGCATGTTTGATATTTATACACCAACTTGAGGGGGAGTGTTAGAATATTATATTATATTAATGTATAGAATATCTCAGTGTATTAGGTTTACATATTCAGTTGTATTGTTTTTCCCTTTATATAGGGCACCTCTTCTATGAATGAAAGACACATTTTCACATAACAATATTCTCTCTCTAAATTGAAGTAAATGCTGGGGGGACCAAGTATTCAACGTAAGGGCTGAGCTATAGTGGGTTGCAAACCAGACTGGAGCTTGTTCTGCTAGGATCTAGTTCCACTCAGGCTATGTAATTTATTCGAGCTTACTTCAGCCCATCATTATGTTAGAAATTTTGAAATTGGTTCCTCTGGTACAAAATATTCAGGTTTTATTTGTTGTGAAATATATATATATATATATATATATGTTGTTAGGAACTCGGTTTTGTGATTTGTAATAAGGGTAATACAATTGCTGTAACAAAACAATCATCATATGATGTTCAAAACAGTTATTGTTAATGTTAGTATTTCTTTGTAACGGTTATTGTTAATGTTAGTATTTTGAATTTCTTTGTAATAATTATTGTTAATGTTAGTATTGTGAATTTCTTTATAAGAAATTTTGATATTGTTTGTTTAAAGATGGTGGAGGAAGAAGACGGGGATAATTTTACTACTTTTAATTTTTTAGAAGTCTTTTAATGAACAAATATTCATTATAAAGATTAATCTCAAAACAAAAAAAAGCATTAAAAATAAGTATTTTTTTTCTAGATAAGTTTTCCGTTATATATATATAAAGATATATGATACGATAGAATAAAGTTTAGACATAAATTATATGGAATAGGCCGGATAGGGTACGTAAGACAGGTAGCTAGGGGTGTGGAAAAATTCAATCGGACCGATTGAACTAGACCGAATAATAGGTTTTTTTTTTGGGTCTTTATATGATCAATGGTCCGGTCTAAGTTTAAGTAGAACGAATTGGATCGATTTAGTCATTGGTCTAATAAATAAAAATTGGTGTGAAACGAGACCGGGCTAGATGAATATTGCTCTTTTTCTTATCCAACTCTAATCCTTAAAAGGGTTTTTATATTTGAGTCAATATTAATAATATATATTTAGAGTTTAGCTATCATTTAATTTCTTTTAAAGTTTAGCTATAATTTTATAACTTTTGTCAACTAACCGTTATGTAAGGTAATTTTTGGACAACTTTATTCTTATGGCTAAAATCTAATATTGATACATGAATAGTGGCTAAAGTGTAAATTGAATGAGAATTAATGCTGTATAACTGTTGGAGAGGCTTCTCCCCTATAAAAAAGACATCCATATTAATTAGAACCAAAGACATGAAAGAGAGCAATTTCATCCACCGGCCATTAACACATATATCATCCAAACATCAAAAGCATAGCAATTTTATCCACAATAAGCATGGGAGGAGGAAAGATGAAGTGCAAATATATTGTGGTTAATTATCCATGTGTATATATATATAAACATTCATAACAAGAGGAATATATTAGGCTAGTTTGTTTGTGTTTGCCTTTCTTAATTGATTATTGTAAATAAATCTTCACATCAAAAACACTAAAATTGGGATTATATATATTCCTTTCCATGGCTATGATCAGATCATTATGTCTTCTATATTCTACTGAAGTTCAGGAATTTGATATTCAATCAGTACGTAGCTTTTTGTATGTGAAAATGGGCTTGTGTTATTGTTTTGTATGTGTGAAAATGGTTCTTGTGTTCGGTTAAAAAAATAGGACATTTGTTTAAAATTGTCACATTGTTTAAAATAGGCCCATTGTTTATAACTGTCAAGCAAGCCCAAAAAAATATAAGTCCATTGTAAAAGTCCAGATTGATTGGACCGACCAAAACTAGACGGTTTAAATTTGTCCGGTTTGGTCTAGTCTTGGCCTGGTCTTCGGTCCAATCCGATCCATAAAAAAGGGACCAACCTCAACGGTTCGGTCCATCTACTAGGTCAACCAGATTGATTGAACTGTGAACACCCCTAAGGACACGAATCAGTTGAATAAGGATTACGCAAGATTGGACAAGATAAGGATTAAATAAACTATATAGGCATTTGATGCATTCTAGGATTAGTTGAATAAAGATTAAATAAACTCTACATTTGATACATTCATGAGTTAAAAATCCGGATTTAATATAATACGGAGCAACATGCCTTATTTTTCAAGATATACGCCATCTTAGTTTTTTGCCAACAAAAAAAATTATGTTTGTGTTTCCTTTTTCTTGTTTTTCCAATGATGCAATATTCCTATTTATTTTGGTTGGTGAAAAATCTTCCCTTAACTAATTTGATCTTTTCAAGGGAGTAAAGAAGAAGATTACAACAAAAATAAATAAATTAAAAGTTTATTTTTATATTTATTCTGTTATCCGTCAATAATAGGATAAATAATACCAACCATAAGGATGGTATAGTTTTATTCGGGATTAATTAATCTTGTATGGTATCATTTCTATTGTTACACCAAACACGAGATATGATAAGAATATCCTATTAGCCATCACACCAAATCATATCATTTCTAACAATAAACATGAAATGGTAGGATCATTTAATCCTATCTTACCTCTCATCTCACGCGACCAAAACATTCTAAGCTGAGGTACTGTTAATCGTATCTTGTATCATATTGTGTTCAAATTATATGTGTTTATTGGACAAGCATGAGCTTCAAGTCAGGCCCATGAGCGAGCCTAAAAAGCCTTGGGCAAAGGCCTGTCCACAGGAGAGCTTAAAAATAAAAGTTTAATGCATGACTCAAACTTATCAGACCCACGAGGTCCAAAAGCTCATTAATTAGAGCGTTAAACGCATCGAGCCACGTTTCAGGTGAACCAACAAAAAACATGACTAAATAGATTCAAACTTACGGTCTTTTTATTCACAGTCGTGAGGACATGTATAATAGCCCTCCCCAAATCACACACTTATTAATGTATTGAAATACATAAACAACAATAACTCAAAAGAAATAAACTCGAGGTACGTAGAGTACTTTTTTATTCTTCAATTATTTTCTGAATATAAGCAATACGGATACACCTGGCCGGTATTCGATCTTGGTTGGGTAATTCTTCAATTCTTATTATCATAGAGAAACTTCATTAGCCATGTGGCTGATCTTTTCGGGAATCTTGTCAATCCATTCTTGAAATCAACATGGACGAATCCAAAACGAACAGTATAACCGTCGATCCATTCAAAACTGTCTAACAGTGACCGCACAAAGTATCCCTTTACATTCATAGTTTTATTGTCGCTATAAAAATATCCAATTATATATATACTTAGTTTTTCGTGTAAGTAATGCGTATGCAATTCAGATAGTTTAAATTCTAATTTTGTTCCAACCCACAAATCATTTGTTGCAACTTACTTGATTGCATTCCAAAGGTATAGGAGATGGTCTTTGTCTGCAGCATGTTTTCCCCCATTGCAAGAGCTAGCAGCAGCCCACCAATCACCTAGATTCGAAACATGTATACTAATATCACCTACCTCCGACATTGCCCAAATGGTTCGAGCTTTCAGGCACGCCACAAGAATGTGGAATTCAGACTCGGCATCAAGATTACAAACCGGACATAAGATAGGCACTTTTATATGTTTTGTAGCTAGCGCAAATCTCGTGGGGAGGCATTTAGAAAGAGCACGCCACAAGAAAAATCTCGTCTTTGCTGGAATTTTGAGCTTCCAAAGGTGCTTCCATCTAACTGAGACTGGGGCATAACGCAGTGGGAAACGAGCTTCCATGAGAGCTCTATAACCGAGCTTCACACTATACTTGCCGTTCATTGATCACCAGTACCACACATCATCAACGATGTTTCAGCTTAAAGGAATAGACAATATCAACTTAATATCCCGCACATTGAACAAGTCAAAAAGCAAGGAATTATCCCAGCAGTCATTAAGCTCAGTTTTAAAGTAATAGACAATTTCTTTTATTAGTATTATATTATTTAAAATAAATTTTACAATTAAAAATCATTTATCCGATTAAACTCCGACTTATCCAAAAGTCTATAGACCCCATCTCGTTGACTTAAATCTGACTGGCCTTGGTTCTGTTTTGTTTAACCGGAGTTTTTAAATTTTGAATTTAAAATTTATTAATATATTTCTTTAAAACTATTTCTTAATTTCATTTGTTTATGATTACTATTTTTAAAAAAAATTAAAAATTATAATTTTTGATTATTTTTTCATTTCTTAAAGTTTTATAGAATACAAAGGAAAAAACAAACAAAAAATATTATTTTTATTTGAATGAAAATTTTAAAATAGGTAAATCAAACATGATTTTTTCTAAAAAACACTCAAAATTAGTTATTAAAAACCCAAAAATAGTCTATATTTGTCTCTTGATACACTATTTATGTCTGCCGAGAATTCAAATACATAAATATAATATTTTTTAGTATTTATCACTAATACTCTATTTCTTGGTTTCGGTCCTATATATAGTACTTGTGACCAAGAAATAGTCACAAATGTATGCCAAGAGAAATCAAAAAACATTATCACATCATTTGAAAAAAAAAAAAGTTACAGGACCAGCTCCATTAAGTTTTTTCACTCCAAGACCAGATCCTAATATTTTCTTTACACTTAATAAGGAAATCAAATTCAAAGTTATTGTTGTTAGTGTTCAACGAGAGGGATCAAAGCTATGCAAATTAAAAACCTTTAACAAATCCTGGTAACTAGCCCTAGATTTGAAACCTTAATTTTAACATTGGGAGTGAAACTACAAATCTATATATATAAAAAGAGAGGTGAAGGGAAGAAGAAGAAGAAGAAGAACCTAAAACCCTAATTAGGAACCAAAAAAAATAATTCATAATTTACAAAATATTTAATAATCCATAGAATTTGCAATTTACAAAAAGGTAAAAATGTATGTAGACATACCATTAATTCGATCGAAGATGATGTAGTTTTTGAGCGAAAAGTGGCAAATTTCTAACCAAAATCGTCGCAATAGTGTGCAATGTTGGAAAAGTTTGTAAAACCACCGAAAGATGTTGGGAAAAGTTCTTTTGATATTCGTAAAAGTTTAAAAATATGTCAATAAAATTTTGGGAAAATAACAAAACAAAAATCCTAGAGATTGGGGTAGATTTCATTTGTTCCCTAAATGTTTCAATTGTTCCCCATCTCAGTTAATTTAGACTATCGGATATTTGATTTGGCAATCTAAGTGGCCCTTGTCAAGCCACGTGGATCCTACGTGGACAAGAAAGACACCAAGATTACACGTGAGAGCGAAATGGGTGTGACTTAAACGAATTAAGGTTTAATTTGTTCATTTATTCCCAAGTTTGAGCACCTAGGGTTCTAGAAGCACATATTTGAAAGAGTAGAGTGTTTTTTTATCGATAGATACACTAAGTTTAGGGGACAATGCGTAATGATTTATCAAACATGTTCTTAAGCCTACAATCTAATCACATTATGGTTGTTATCACTACACAATTTTTTTGCAATCTCAGTGTATCGATCGATGGAGCAACATTCCATCCTCTCAAAGATGTACTATAAAACTCTAAGTGCTCAAACAATGGAATAAATGATACTTAACTTTTATGAAGTAGATCGAAGATTTGTAATAGTTTTAGCACTTTTTCTGCGACATTTTATGTTTGATGGTTTGTAATTCAATTGTATATGTCTAATTTGGTGCGATTAAGTATAGCAAGATGAACTTTTAATAATAAATAAATTTCACATACCACGGTTGCAAAATAGCAGAGGCAATTCCCCTCAGATACTTTGTAAATAATTACTCAATTTCATTCAAACAAGTCATCTTCGCAAAGGCGTGCACATGCCAGACAGAAGGGAGAGGGAGGTTTTCCCATTGGTTCGGGGCATAAAAGAAGATAGTATATAGAACTATTTAAAGTAGGTCCAATGACTAATCATTTATATGGTACTTTTAGTACCAATTACCTTGTTTTTGCAATCCAAAAATATTATTATGATTGTTATCATTATTATCTGAATATTAAACAAGGGCAAAGTAAATTTAGGTGCAACTCGAGCAGTCAGAAAGTGCATAGCGACCAAGCAAACATAAGGATTCTTGGTCCCAAATGGAGAATTTTATGACACTAACTTAATAGCTACAAAATTATGGGTAATTAAAGGTAGACTTAGATCCGCAAACAAAAATTAATCACACATTTAATATAGGTTTAAGACATCTCGTGATATATCAAAACACACATATTTACCTTAACAATACCAATGGGTAAGGTGGACGGAAGTGAGTTGAAGAAGGTGGTGATAAAAATTAATAAAAATGGGATTAAGAATTAACAAAATGTAAATTAAAAGAGTTTAGTGTCAATTTTAAAAGTTTAGAGAGTTAAATGTAAAAAATAGAGATTTTCCGCTAATTATCCCAAACAATCCCATCCTTTGACAAAATTATAATTACGTTACCCATAGGTAGGTATAACTTCAATCAACCCAGAGAAAGTTTGTTTAAAAAAACTTTGACAATAGGTATAGATTAACGGATGCCGACCTATCATACTAAATTTGGCAATTCATCACCACGTTATTGTACCAAATTCAGTATGTTGTGGCAGTGTGCCAACATATCAAAATAGTGTTTTGTCAGGTTTACACACTATGAAAATAACATGACACTGAGTTTGAGTGTAGAATTGGAAAACATCTTAAATAGATAATCCATCAATTGCCAAAACAAAATCTTATTTGACAATTATATATGCATGCCGGTTCTAAAATGGGGCCGTCCTCTCACGGACCACCTTTCAACGACGAAATTTCATCGCTAAAGTATTGAGAACGATATGGAAGCTAGCCCCACAACTATTATGAAACTTTGGTAAATAACATTTGAGAGGCTTAATTTTTTACATAATATATGGCAGATACAAGTTCTAACTTCCAAGACTACACTAAACTGGCAAAACTATGAATGAAAACAACTCTCACTCGCATGTAGCAGAAGAAAAAATTGTTCTAATTTGCTCGAGACAAGAGGGTGGTTTACTATCCCAAAAAATGCACCGGCTGTGTATTTATTTTTCATAACAATCGAAGCAACTATACTACAAATTGGCAAGACCAGAACCTTGAGTGATTCAGCTTCAGATTAATGCGTCTTACCCCTTGAGTACTCAACAATTAGATAACACTTTTTTTAATAAAATTTTGAAAAGATTGTCAGAAAACATAGGTAAATCAAATACAACAAAAATAAAAATGCAACTAATAAAGAGTGCACCCACTTAATCGAAATCATCATTATGCATATCCGATTAAGGATGCTCACAAGTAACTACACTACGCTTGATAAAAAATTTGGAAAATGATTAAAAATTCTACTAATTTTTACAAGAAGTTGGAAAAAGAGATGTGTGATTTGCTGAGAAATTCTCCACGTTTTCCTCTTTTATCATGGACATTATGTGGAAAAACCAATGTGAGATTTGGTGTGAGATTCTCCATGTTTTCCTCTTTTTTCATGGAAATCTTTTCTTAGCCATCCCAAGAACTGCATTCCATGGAAAAATTGAAAAAGCAGTAGAATATCTCGCCAAATCAGTCATCTCTTTTTTCATCCTTCTCATAAGAAATTTGTAGCATTTTCCAACTTTTTAAAGAACGCCCAAACAAATTGAATCCTCTTCTCTCGATGAGTAGAAGTGCAAAGAGAACTTGAACCTGGTTTAAGGAAGAGGAGTTGTAGGCATGGAAGGAGGAGGTTCTCTTCGGAGCTCCTTCACAACAGCAGCCAGTGCCTCGGGATTGAGGCCCATATCACAGAGGGCTATGAGGACAGAAAGAGTGTGGCGGTCCAGCCCCGTGTCTAGAATGTTTGACATGTGAAATACAAGGTCTAGAGATTCCCGAGCAGTTTGAGCAGCCTCAGGATCCATATTAGGACTGTAAAACCGTTTTCTGGGAAAATGTTTGTTCAAAATGGAAAATAATTACCTGAAATACAAGATTTATTTCGGTAAAAAATAAGTTCAATGAGTACTATGAAACCAAGAATGAAAGAAACCCGGGTGACAAAGGATATGCATGTATACATGAACATCAAATTTCTATGGAAAAGAAAAGCTTTTCTGAGAAATTTTAATAGAACTAAATGGGCATCAAATTACACAACATAACTTAGTTTAACAACCATGATCTCATTGTATTGGAGGTAAAGCAATTCACCAAAATTTTAGAAAATAGAAAATTACATAGAAGGTTAAAAAAACCTATAGAAAATCAACAGCTAGTTTTGAGAATGGACAAAGAAGTTGTTGTAGGCACATGAGACACATCTCACATATAATGACAACACCAAAAAATGAACTGAAATGATGTATATAACGAACTCGAGAATGATGCATATGCTTGAAGAGGGAGATGACCATAAGATTGTAACTTGATACGATTCAATGCATGATAAAGAAAGAGAAAACAAAAAGTTCCAGAAAACAAAATATGGAAAGAAACCCAAGAAATAATATACCTAGAAAAAGAAAAGAATTAATGATCATACATCCTATGTTGAAAAACAATAAAGATCTTATAAACAATGGTTGGTGCACCACGCATTATGTCAGTTCGTCTGCAATGCCCTTTCTACTTAAACTCAGATATCATTCCTCTTAATTTTTTCTCTTGATAACTTAGGCACCCAGGCCTTTAAGAGCACCTGATTAATCCTCAAGGGATGTTTAGAACCTCCAATCCCCCTAAGAATATTAAAAATACCTGTATTTTCCTTTGAATATATATGAACATTATAGTGTCTAAATTTTTACGCCTAAAGAGGGCACCACCCATGCAAGAATATGGACTAATATATAGCAAGAAATATAAAAGAGTTAGTCCTCATGTGTGTAACTTCACAAGTACATAATAATAGGATCATATAGATTAGAGGTCAAGTTATATCTTTGTATTACATGAATTTGTGTTATTTGGAAATAAGATTCAACAGTTGAACAACATTCTTTTTTAAGCAATTTACTGGGAAAAGACAACATAAGTTATTCTCACAAAAATATTTTTGGTTGAAAACATTTTACAAGCAACTATACACCCAAAGATGCTGAAAACAGTTTCCAATAGGGAAAACACACACGCACACACACAAAAATAATATTATACATGTCAATGACCATTCATTTTTAATTCTGTCTTTCTACATTGCTAATGGTTCATGGTTGTTCAGATGAATGCACAATCAATATCCATCCCTTTAGTTAGACACAGTTAATGAGGCTATGAATTATGATGAAGTCTACAAATAACAAAAATGACTGCCTGTATTATGTAACGTTACCAACAAATAGGCATCACCCAAAAAAAATAGATACAGGAACCAGGTGAGTAAAACAATGAGGCTTCTAATGCAGCCTCTAAAATGATTGTTTAGGTTTGAATTATGTAACGTTACCAACAAATAGGCATCACCCAAAAAAAATAGATACAGGAACCAGGTGAGTAAAACAATGAGGCTTCTAATGCAGCCTCTACAAATCTGCTTGGTATGTAACTAAGTTCACGCCAGATTTGAAAAAAATAAAAAAAATCAAATGGATAATAAGTGTGCATAGTCGCTCGATCCAACATCACTAGGTGAAAAGGTGATTAGGCAGATTGGTTCATTCCGCGTTGCTATCAAAATGATTGTTTAGGTTTGAATTATGAGAATTATTCGTCTACAGAGCTCTTAATATTCTTTTCAGAAGTAAAGTGGGATTTTTTTGTAGTATTATATTGTTTTCATATAAATAACTGGCGGCCAGTTATTTCCCAAGACGCCTAGTCCCCTCATACTACTCAACTTATGCCTAGGACCTTTTAGAACAATGTCAAGTACAAAAACCCCCAAAAATTAGCATGGAGATATTAAGATTTAGGCAGGTTCAAGGGTTTGAAATGGCTTGTAATTTGTAATATCCTACTACTTACCAAGATAATTATGAAACAGAATTTTTTTAGGTTCGCACTCACTATATCCATTTAACTATTACAATTTAAACATCAACTAACTAAATCCCCATATGCATCCTACATACATTATTGGTCAAAAAAAAAAGACATTAAGCGCGCATTTGATTAGGAAAAAAAAAGTTGGAGAACGATTGAAAACACTAGTAATTAGTATGCAAAGTTGGAAATCGATTACCCACCTTAAACTAAAATAGGCTACATTGAGAAATTGATTACCCACCTCAAATTATTTGGTCCGAAATTGAAGCTTGAGAGACGACTTTGGGTGAGTTTGAGCAGATTTCGGATTAGGGTTGGTTTGATTTGGGTGAGATCAAGCAGACTGACAGTCGATTTTAGGTGGTTAGAGAGAATCGTTATGGAGTTTGAGAGAGGGAAAGTTACGATTTTTTTAGTGGAGGAAAGGGATCGAAGAGACAGATCATAAAAGGAAGAAGAAAGCATTGAAGAAGAAGTGAATTGGTGGATTCCACTTTTCTTTTCTTTAGAAATGCAGTGGATTGTTTTTGTTTTCGGAAAAGTGGTGGATCCCCCTAAATTTTTATTTTTTTTAATTTCTTTATTACAAATGAATTATTTGACAAGGTTTTAATGAGGCAACAAGACATGTACTATTCTATCTCCGACTCAGCACAAGGGGGAGTGTTTAAGGAAATTACACATAGTGTGCTATAGTTTAGATAGAATATGTATTAGGGATTTTACTGTGTAAATTGTGTATTATGGGCCATAATGGGCTTCCTTATAAATCCTATTTACTATTGTATTTGTACCCTATTTAAAGGGCTCATCTAATGAAAGGATGGGTACAGTTATTCCTACAACACTTTAATTTTTTTTAATTTCTTTATTACAAATGAAAGGAGGGGGGGATACACTCCCAACTCCTAAACTCAAACAAAGAAAACAATTTATGGCATGTCTTTTCCGAAAACAAAAACAATCCACTGCATTTCAAAAGAAAAGAAAAGTGGAATCCACCACTTCACTTCTTCAATGATTTCTTCTTCCTTTTATGGTCTGTCTCTTCGATCCCTCTCTCTGTCTTCGTTATTTTCACTCCCTTTCCCTCCTCTCCACCACTAAAAAAATCGTAACTTTCCCTCCCTCAAACTCCATAACGATTCTCTCTAACCACCCAAAATCGTCGACTCTCAGTCTGCTTGATCTCACCCAAACCAAACCATAATCTGCTCGAACTCACCCAAATCAAACCAACCCTAATCCGAAATCTGCTCAAACCCACCCAAAGTCGTCTCTCAAGCTTCAATTTCGGACCTAATAATTTGAGGTGGGTAATCGATTTCTCAATGTAGCCTATTTTAGTTTAAGGTGGGATTTCCAACTTTGCATACTAATTACTAGTGTTTTCAATCATTCTCCAACTTTTTTTTTCTAATCAAACGCGCGCTTAATGTCTTTTTTTTTTTGACCAATAATGTATGTAGGATGCATATGGGGATTTAGTTAGTTGATATTTAAATTGTAATAGTTAAATGGATATAGTGAGTGCGAAACTAAAAAAAATCTGTTTCATAATTATCTTTGTAAGTAGTAGGATATTACAAATTACAAGCCATTTCAAACCCTTGAACCTGCCTAAATCTTAATATCTCCATGCTAATTTTTGGGGGGTTTTTATACAAAGGTCCTAGGCATAAGTTGAGTGGTATGAGGGGACTAGGCGTCTAGGGAAATAACTGGCCGCCTTCAAACCAAAACAATCATTTTGATAGCAACGCGGAATGAACTACTCCACCAATCTGCCTAATCACCTTTTCACCTAGCGATGTTGGGTTGAAAGTCGAGCGACTATACAAACTTATTATCCATTTGATCTTTTTTATTTTTTTCAAATCTGGCGTGAACTTATTTACATACCAAGCAGATTTGTAGAGGCTGCATTAGAAGCCTCATTGTTTTACTCACCTGGTTCCTGTATCTATTTTTTTGGGTGATGCCTATTTGTTGGTAACGTTCTTATATTCTTGAATTGAAGGACCAAGTGATCCAAGTTCAACTTTCTTCCTCTTCTTGATTAGCTTGTTTTGTGGTTTGTCAAGTTTAGTATAATCAGGAGGAATATCATTTAAACTCACAAAAATTAGGTTCTTTTTGAAAATCTCTCTTACATTTGCTCCCAAATTTCCTCTCAATACTTCAATTTGTTTATCCAGACTGGACAAATTGTAAAATACACATGCTACAAGATTACATAATACAGGCAGTCATTTTTGTTATTTGTAGACTTCATCATAATTCATAGCCTCATTCACTGTGTCTAACTAAAGGGATGTATATTGATTGTGCATTCATCTGAACAACCATGAACCATTAGCAATGTAGAAAGACAGAATTAAAAATGAGTGGTCATTGACATGTATAATCTTATTTTTGTGTGTGTGCGTGTGTTTTCCTTATTGGAAACTATTTTCAGCATCTTTGGGTGTATAGTTGCTTGTAAAATGTTTTCAACCAAAAATATTTTTGTGAGAATAACTTATGTTGTCTTTTCCCAGTAAATTGCTTAAAAAAGAATGTTGTTGTAGGGGTGTTTTCGGTTTCGAATGTTGTTGTAGGGGTGTTTTCGGTTTCAGTCGGGATAAAGATTGGGATACCCCAAACCCTCCCCAAACTTTAAAAATGCAATTTTTTTTAAAAATTGCATTTTTTTAAAAAAAAAGCACTGAAATTGAACTAAAATCTGCTATGAAACTGCACTAAAACTGCTTTAAAACTGCATGAAAACTGCACTAAAACTTGCACTAAAATCTCCTATGAAGCTGTGCAAAAACTGCATTAAAAGAGCACTAATAAAACAGCACTAAAACTGCCTTAAAACAGCATGAAAACTGCAGTAAAATGCAGTAAAATCTGCTATGAAACTGCACTAAAACTGCACTAAAATCTGCACTAAAACCTGCACTAAAACTGCTTTAAAACAGTATGAAAACTGCAGTAATAATTTGTAAATTATCGGAGTGCTACTGCTGGATATCGTAAGGTTTTGTACTAAAGGTAGCATTACAAACAAAATACCCAAGTCCAATTTTAATTATTTGTAGGTCATAAAATATTAGAAAGTTTACTTATGTTTTAGTTTAATCCAAATACATGATACGAAATGAGTGAATTATTAAAAGGAAGTTAAAAGGTATAAATCCATCACTCGGCCCTCTTTTCCCTTTTTTTTTATAGCAAATCCATCTTAAAATAAAAACCAAAATGTACTAATATATAGCTTTAGAACACCAGTTATTTGCCGGGGAAGATCGTGTCAATATGTAAATATTCGAGGAAGTTTAGTAATTATTTACAATATAAAGGAGTTCAATGCAATTTATGCTACAAGATTGAAATATATATATACAAATTACTAAATTAATATATATATACACATAAAAGTTTAAAGTTATACACAAATCAACAACAATAATCCTAAATTAACAGCATACAATACATACATCATACATACAGTTATACACATATTAACAGCAATAATCCATATAATTATGAATTTACGATCCAAAAAAAGGAACTCGACAGCAATTTTAAAGTACTCAGATCAGTTATATAGAAATTACTAAATTAATATATATATATATATATATATACATACAGTTATACACAAATCAACAACAATAATTTTAAATTAACAGCATACATACATCATACATACAATTATATATACACATATTAATTATTAACAGCAATGATCCATATAATTATGAATTTATGATCCAAAAAAAGGAGTAAAAAACATAGATATATATAAAGCATATATACACACAGACATATACACATATACACACATACACACATACACTACTAAGGAAAGAGAATCTGAATATTTTTAAAACAAAGCAAGGAAAAAAAATGGTAAAAACAGATCTAGATTTAGAGGGAAAAAAAAAACGAGTAAAAAACATAGATATAGATTTAGAGGAAAAAAAAAACCTGATGGTAAGGTTTTGAAGGTGAGGCGGCGTGCCGTGTGCGGCGGTCAGTGAGTGAGTCAGCTTGAGAGAGAGAGATCAGAGAAAGAGACGAATAAAGATGTTGAAGTGGTCAAGGAGCTGTGGGTAACTGGGTATTGCGATAGTGCGACTGATATGGGAGAAAAGGGAGAGAAGTAGAGAACTGACTACTGAGAAGAACTGAAGAAAAGAAGAACTAGGGTTTTTGACTTTTTTGCCCTTTCTCTATTTTAAACGGTACGGTTTGAACTTTGAAGTAAGCAAATTTTTTTATTTTTTTAAAATCATTCGATTATTTCGGGGTGAACTCGGGGAAAGCGAATCCCGAACCGACTCGACCCGAATCAGTCGGTTTCGGTTTCGATTTCGATTTTTAATTTCGGTTCGGTTTTTTTTTTTCAGTTCGAATAAATTTGGATCACAACGAATCGGTTCGATTCGTTTGTTCGGTTTTTGAATTTTTGACAACACCCCTAACTGCAGCATGTTTTCCCCAATGCAAGAGCTAGCAGCAGCCCACCAATCACCTAGATTCGAAACATGTGTACTAATATCACTTACCTCCGACATTGCCCAAATGGTTTGAGCTTTCGGGCACGCCACAAGAATGTGGAATTCAGACTCGGCATCAAGATTACAAACCGAACATAAGATAGGCACTTTTATTTGTTTTGTAGCTAGTGGAAATCTCGTGGGGAGGCATTTAGAAAGAGCACGCCACAAGAAAAATCTAGTCTTTGCTGAAATTTTGAGCTTCCAAAGGTGCTTCCATCTAATTGAGACTGGGGCATAACACAGTGGGAAACGAGCTTCCATCAGAGCTCTATAACCGAGCTTCACACTATACTTGCCGTTCACTGATCACCAGTACCACACATCATCAACGATGTTTCAGCTTAAAGGAATAGACAATAACAACTTAATATCCCGCGCATTGAACAAGTCAAAAAGTAAGGAATTATCCCAGCGGCCATTAAGCTCAGTTTTAAAGTAATAGTCAATTTCTTTTATTAGTATTATATTATTTAAAATAAATTTTACAATAAAAAATTATTTATCCGATTAAACTCCGACTTATCCAAAAGTCCATAGACCCCATCTCATTAACTTAAATCTGACTGGCCTTGGTTCTGTTTTCTTTAACCGGAGTTTTTAAATTTTGAATTTAAAATTTATTAATATATTTCTTTAAAACTATTTCTTAATTTCATTTGTTTATGATAACTATTTTAAAAAAAAAAAAAAAAATTATAATTTTTGATTATTTTTTCATTTCTTAAAGTTTTATAGAATACAAAGGAAAAAATAAACAAAAAAATTATTTTTATTTGAATGAAAATTTTAAAATAGGTAAATCAAACATGATTTTTTCTAAAAAACACTCAAAATTAGTTATTAAAAACCCAAAAATAGTCTATATTTGTCTCTCGATACACTATTTATGTCTGCTGAGAATTCAAATACATAAATATAATATTTTTTAGTATTTATCACTAATACTCTATTTCTTGGTTTTGGTCCTATATATAGTACTTGTGACCAAGAAATAGTCACAAATGTATGCCAAGAGAAATCAAAAAACATTATCACATCATTTAAAAAAAAAAAAAGTTACAGGACCAGCTCCATTAAGTTTTTCTACTCCAAGACCAGATCCTAATATTTTCTTTACACTTAATAAGGAAATCAAATTCAAAGTTATTGTTGTTAGTGTTCAACGAGAGGGATCAAAGCTATGCAAATTAAAAACCTTTAACAAATCCTAGTAACTAGCCCTAGATTTGAAACCTTAATTTTAACATTGGCAGTGAAACTACAAATCTATATATATAAAAAGAGAGGTGAAGGGAAGAAGAAGAAGAAGAAGAACCTAAAACCCTAATTAGGAACAATTTTTTTTTTCATAATTTACAAAATATTTAATAATCCATAGAATTTGCAATTTACAAAAAGGTAAAAATGTATGTAGACATACCACTAATTCGATCGAAGATGATGTAGTTTTTGAGCGAAAAGTGGCAAATTTTTAACCAAAATCGTCGCAATAGTGTGCAATGTTGGAAAAGTTTGTAAAACCACCGAAAGATGTTGGGAAAAGTTCTTTTGCTATTCGTAAAAGTTTAAAACTATGTCAATAAAATTTTGGGAAAATAACAAAACAAAAATCCTAGAGATTGGGGTAGATTTCATTTGTTCCCTAAATGTTTCAATTGTTCCCTATATCAGTTAATTTAGACTATCGGATATCTGATTTGGCAATCTAAGTTGCCCTTGTCAAGCCACGTGGATCTTACGTGGACAAGAAAGACACCAAGATTACACGTGAGAGCGAAATGGGTGTGATTTAAACGAATTAAGGTTTAATTTGTTCATTTATTCCCAAGTTTGAGTACCTAGGGTTCTAGAAGCACATATTTGAAAGAGTAGAGTGTATTTTTATCGATAGATACACTAAGTTTAGGGGACAATGCGTAGTGATTTATCAAACATGTTCTTAAGCCTACAATCTAATCACATTATGGTTGTTAACTTGTTATCACCACACAATTTTTCTGCAATCTCAGTGTATCGATCGATGGAGCAACATTCCATCCTCTCAAAGATGTACTATAAAACTCTAAGTGCTCAAACAATGGAATAAATGATACTTAACTTTTATGAAATAGATTGAAGATTTGTAATAGTTTTGGCACTTTTTCTGAGACATTTTATATTTGATGGTTTGTAATTCAATTGTATATGTCTAATTTGGTGCGATTAAGTATAGCAAGATGAACTTTTAATAATAAATAAATTTCACATAATCAACTCATGTAATACGACACGAGCTGGCATAACATGCTTGAAACCACCCCTAAATTCAAATGCCCCCAAAATTTACTAAGGTCAAGTTAATTTTCTTGGGCGTGTTTGTTGCACAGGATTAGAAGCAAGATTGGATTAATTAATCCTATATGGTGTTTGTTGTCGGAAATGATAAGATAAGTAAATCTTATCATGGCTTTAGCACAAGGGTAGATAGGATATTTTAATCATGTCCTGCGTTTGGTGCAACACATGAATAGATTGCTGTCAGGATTAATTATCATTTTATCCCTTTAAAACCGGATAAATGTATACCACTCATATAGGTGGTATTATTTTATCCCATGGCTGTCGGATAACAAAATTAATATAAAAATTAATTAATTTTTTATTTTAATATTTTTCTTTATGCTTTTTAGATAATCAAATTTATTAATGAAAATTTTTAACCACCCAAAATCACAGTAACTCAACTAATAAAATTCATTTCTTGTATAATATCGTATTTTTATTTATTTTTTATTAATTCATTATGTCTTCTATATTCTGCTGAAGTTCTTGAATTTGATATTCAATCAGTAGCTTTAAGGATATAAATTGATGTTAGGGAGAGCAGATGAAAGAATTGGGGATACAATAGAACACATTCAAAATTTTTGTATATATGTGAAAATGGGCTTGTGCTACTGTTTTGTATGTGCGGAAATGGTTCTTGTGTTTGGCAAAAATAAAAATAAAAATAGGCCAATTGTTTAAAATTGTCACATTGTTTAAAATAGGCTCATTGTTTATAATTGATTGGACCTACCAAAATTGGACCATTTAAATTTGTCCGGTGTGGTCCAGTCTTGGCCTGGTCTTCTATCCAATACAATCCAAAAAATAAAGGGACCAACCTCAACGGTTCGGTCCATCTCAACTTGAACACCCTAGGACTGGAATTAGTTGAATGTGCAAAATCGGATAAGATAATGATTAAATAAACTATACATTTGAATATTGGATGCATTTTAGGATTAGTTGGATATATAAAGATTAAATAAAGTCTACATTTGATGCATTCCTGAGTTAAAAATTCGGATTTGATATAATACAGAGCAACGTGCCTTATTTTTTAAGATATACACCCTCTTAGTTTTTTGCCAACAAAAACATTCTGTTTGTGTTTTGTTTTTTTTTTTGTTTTTGCAATGATGCAGTATTCTTATTTATGAATATTAAATAAGTTTCGTAAAAATTCATTCTTTATAAAGAGAAAAGTTCTAGATTTTATATAATATTTAAAAACAGGCATCTAGTAATGTTTCAAATAAGCAACAATTTCAGATATAAATTATATTTTATTATATTTATAAGTAGAGTTTCGTATAGATGCATTCATTTATTAAAAGAAAAATTAAAATACAATATTATGAGTAAAATTAATTTTATAAGTTGAGTAACCATGATTTTGGTTGGTGAAAAATCTTCCTTAATTAATTTGATCTTTTCAAGGGAGTAAAGAAGAAGATCAAAACAAAAATAAATAAATTAAAAGTTTATTTTTATATTTATTTTGTTATCCATCAATAATATAATAAAATAATACCAACTATAAGGGTGGTATAGTTTTATCCGGGATTAATTGATCTTGTACGGTATCATTTCTATTGTTACACCAAGCACGAAATATGATAAAGATATCCTATTTGTCATTACACCAAATTCTATCATTTCTGGCAATAAGCATGATATAGTAGAATCAATTAATCTTATCTTACCTCTGATCCACGCGACGTAAACACCCTAAGGTGAGATACTGTTAATCATATATTGTATCATATTGTGTTCAAATTATATGTATTTACTGGACAAGCACAAGCTTCAAGTTCGGCACATGAGCGAGCCTAAAAAGCCTCGGGCAAAGGCCTGTCCACAGGAGAGCTTAAAAATAAAAGTTTAATGCATGGCTCAAACTTATTGGACCCATGAGGTCCAAAAGCTCATTATTAGAGCGTTAAACGGGTCGAGTTTCAGGTGAACCAACAAGAAATATGGCTGAATAGATTCAAACTTACGGTCTTTTTATTCATAGTTGAGAGGACATATATAATAGCCCTTCCCTAATCACGCACTTATTAATGTATTGAAATACATAAACAACAATAACTCAAAAGAAATAAACTCGAGGTACGTAGAGTACTCTTTTATTCTTCAATTATTTTCTGAATATAAGCAATACGGATACACCTGGCCAGTATTCGATCTTGGTTGGGTAATTCTTCAATTCTTATTATCATAGAGAAACTTCATTAGCCATGTGGCTGATCTTTTCGGGAATCTTGTCAATCCATTCTTGAAATCAACATGGATGAATCCAAAACGAACAGTATAACCGTCGATCCATTCAAAACTGTCTAACAGTGACCGCACAAAGTATCCCTTTACATTCATAGTTTTATTGTCGCTGTAAAAATATCCAATTATATATATACTTAGTTTTTCGTGTAAGTAATGCGTATGCAATTCAGATAGTTTAAATTCTAATTTTGTTCCAACCCACAAATCATTTGTTGCAACTTACTTGATTGCATTCCAAAGGTATAGGAGATGGTCTTTGTGATAGTCTATTTTTTTCTTATCATCACCGCGCGGTTCATTGTCATTGTAGTCAAATCCTGTTATAGAAAGATAGATTTAGGGATGAGATGTTTCTTGTTCAACAATTTTCGGATTTTTAATAAAATAATTTAATTTCCCTTGAACCGATATATAAAAAGAGAAAATTGAGATTTAAAAAATAATTAATTAGGTAATTAGTTACCATTCTCTGTGATGTAAATAGGAAGACTTTTGCACTCTTTAGGACTTTTGTACTCTTTATATATATATTCCAACAGCTCTTGAATTCCTTTTGGATAAGAATATAGCCAATCTGAAGCACCCTGCAATTATTCATTTTACGACATTGAATAGTACAAAGTCACGTATAAGATTCAAGGAATTGGATTCCATGGACAAGCGATAAAAGTAATAATTAATTTTTCAATATAAATTATGTCATCCTAATTAAAAGAAATGCAGTAAAATGGTTAAAAAAAGTACTACAAAATTAATGATTACAAATATACTAGAAATTATAGAAAAAAAGTAAGGGAATAATTTTCTTCGGCGATTGAAGTATCTAGTAATCTTAGGTTTGAGTCTGATTACTACCAGTGCAACGACCCAAACACACAACCCCAGTTTCTTCTTGGTCTAGGTGTTTGTCTGTTTCGAGGTTTTGTTCCTTACAGAAACTCAAAATGTTAATTTAACATAGAAAATTTTAGATTCGTCAACTTATAATTCAATTTCTTAACGTTGAACTATATGAGACATAAAGTGTAAATTTACCGTTTTAGGATTCAAGAAATAAATAAAACCTCCAACTCGAAGTAGATCAGCACCGGCTAATGTAATAATGCAGATATTAATGTTATAAATAATAATAATAAAAAAAGAGAAATAATGTTCTATAAAAGGAAATAGTTATAGAAAACTAGTTTTTACCTTTGGACCAATGTCATTTCCACTCTCGTCCTTGGCTACATGGAAAAAAAAAGGTAAAGAAAAAGTTAATGTCAATTGTTGTAACATATAGGAACTCTTGTTCTAAAAATGACCGATCTCTTTAAGAAAAAAAAGGGTCCATTTTAAAAAGTAAATGAAATAATTTTTTTATAAAATTTGGTCGAGATTATATTTATGATGAGTAGAGTAGTAAGCATCTTCACAAAATTTTACGAAAAATTCAATCGGGAAGTTGGTTTAGTGAAAAATTATTATATATCTTCATTTTCGACCATTGAAATTTTATATGATCATTTAATTGACTTCCAAATTGAATCTTTTGATGAAATCGAGTGAAAATAATCTATTTATTATAGAGATCGATCATCTTCATAAAGTTTCATTAAAAAATTCATCTGTTTATTCCTTAAAATAAACATTTTTTTTTCTTAATGAAGGACCGTCTTCTTTAAAATGAGACCGCGTGTTTATATATAAATTAATAATGATAATTAGATTTTGCACTTACTTAAGAACTCAACACCAGAATCAGTAGTGTAACTAAACTTTGTCTTAGGAGTACAATTTTTGGCCTTAGTTACATATCTGGCAGTATAGTAATTAAGACCAATAAAATCATATGATCCTTTCAACAATTCCCTTTCTTCATCATCAAACCTAACCAGTCTACACTTGTCCACATTATCAGTCATTGACTTTGGGTATTCACCCTTCACCAATGGACCCATAAACCTGAAATATATACAAAATTAAACCCATTAGTTAATTTTGAAAATTCTAGAATGCATCGAAATATTGTACGTCCTAATGTTTTAAAGATGATACATTACTCTAATCATTTATATATGCTTAACACTAAAAAGAGACTTTTAGGATATGATCCTTAAACCGAAAGTTTTAAAGTGCGGCTGCTTTTAACTTTGTTTTTTAAAGAATGCGGTCCTTGAATCGATAATACTGCCCTCACAGTATCTGTCTCTCACACAGTATCTTCCTAAGAAGAAATGTATCGCTTTAGTGATTACTTTATTAAATAGTATTTGCCACAGTATATGTATTAAGTTACATGGTTTATGTCTCAAGTTACACAATCTTGCCTCAAATTATAACAACATTATCTATCTCCATTGACTGTACGATTAAAAAAATAAGTTAAAAATTACATTCAAAAAATCTGAATTTAGGGACCCAATTCTAATTTTCTTAATTGAAAATATGAAAAATATATAATGAGGGACTCACCATCCAAGCATAAAATCAAGGGCTCGTTGTTTAGCAGCAATGTCATCACTCTTGGACTCATTCAAAGGTTCCATCCACCATGACTGAAGGGCTATCCCTACCTCACCCTTTTGGCTATCCTATATATATATATACACATTCAACAACATTATTAAAATTAATCAAAATTAAAAAACATATGTTGTCAATTATATATAGTAATTAATCAAGGGTATTATATTTGAGTAAAAACCTTGAAGTTTTCTTTGTAGAGGTTGTACACATTGGCATGAGCTAAAAGCATGTTGCGTGCTACTTTATATGGTTCTGTTCCTGGATCACCGTCGTTCTTGCTTTTCGAATCCAAAGTACTCATAGCCGAAGCTGAAGAAAACGCCTCGAATAGGTGGAAAAATGCCAGTAACATAGCCTTGAACGCAGTAAGTCCATGGGTCATGAAGTGTGATCCAGTTTTTCACTCGATCGCCAAATTCCCAAAAGCAAAGCTCGGCAAAGTCGCGGAAATCAGATCTAATTAAGAAGTAGATATATTAGCATGATTATGGTATTAATGTAATATATTTTCAGTGACCATAGAATTTTTTAACTAAAATTTCAAGAACTAAGAAGATCGAGTCGCTTCCATGAAGTACAATTTGATTAATATTTTATAAAATTGCTTCTTACATGATATCAGCACTTAAAAACCCGTCGTACTCGTCTTGCAAAGTCTGAGGAAAATCCCAGTGGAAGAGAGTACAGAAAGGCTCTATATCTGCTAAAAAATATAATGTTAAGATAAACTAGAGAAACATTAAAACGCACGTCAATACTATTGTAAAAAAAATGAATGTTCGAATCATAACCGTTGGCCTTGAGCTCGTTTATGAGATCATTGTAGTACTTGATTCCTTCACCATTTACACCCCCAACTAGCTTACCACCTGATGATTATTACAATATTAGAAGATAAAAACTGAAGAAAAAAAATAAAAAAAAATACATCTCCGTGTGTTTTAAAAACAAAAATCCGTTGCTAAAAATCAGTTTGTACCAAATTCTAACTATATATATATATATATACAGTGAAAATAACGTATATCGAAAATATTAGATAAAATGTAACTAATTTGCATCTAACTAATACTTACATGGCAATATTCTTGACCATGAAATTGAGAATTTGTACGCAGTCAGACCCATTCTTTTCATGATTTGCACATCTTCCTGCAACACACACATACATATATATACATTGTTAATAACAAAATTTGCCCATTAGAATTGCACTAGATATATAACTAAAATTTAATAATATTTATAAGATATTGTTAGAATTAAATTATAATTTGGAATATATAATTAGTTATATACCTTGTATCGATGATAAGAACCACTGGCCAGGTAACCGGTACTACGATCTTTCACCTTACCTGTCACATTATAAGAAAAGTTTTAATTTGTCCTTAATTTTTATAAGAAATATTCCACACTTAATTTAAGTTAATAATATTTAAATAAGAAAATACAATGTGCCCTTCTTCAATTGAAAGCTAGCACGTATTATGTTTCTTTGGAGCTAGCTAGCGATCAATTATATATGTTAAAATTATTGTATCTTTAGAAAAGTGTTAATGTGGACTCTTAATTTAGTGTGAAAGATGTGTTTATTACTTATTTTAGCATCATAAAAGCATATCGAGGGGCAAACGCATGAAGTTTTTTATGAAATTTAGTAGAGATGATCTTTATAATAAGTAGATCATTTATACCAAATTTCATTAAAAAAAAACTCAACCGGGAGGTGGGCTATCTAGAAAATTGATATATATGTATATTTCTGGACATTGAAATCTTAGATTTTTAATTAACCTACTTTCTGTTTGAGTTTTTTGATAAAATACGGTGGAGATGATCTAGTTATAATAAAGATCATCCTCACCAAGTTTTATGAAGAAAAAATCATCTGTTTACCTCTCAAAATAGACGGTCCTTAAGAGAAAGAAACTACATAAATATCTATATGAATACGATCAGAATCAGGTGCAGATCATCCATTTGCATAGCATAATTTTAGGGACAAATTTTGTTGTTGAAAATATCTTCTCATATGTCAAAGATGAAAATTCGTCGCTAAATTAAAGATTAGTCTAAATATTTGCGGGCGGTCCACACAAAAACTGCACCTTATATATATAGACTCTATATTATTATTAATAATATATATATATTTAGAGAGAGAGAAAGAGAGATAAACCAGAATGTCTTTGGGTGAAGGCATCCCAAGTACTAAAACCCCTTCCATCTTCATTTGTTGCACCTTCACACTGCATGGGAGAAGGAAAAGAGAGATTAATTACAAGTTAATAATGTATTAAAGAGAAGGATGAAATAAAGATACTTTTACCAACAAGCTATATTTAACTCTGATGGTGTTACTATTAACCTTTCGCTTGAGTTGGCATGGTTCGAATCTCATATATATGGGCAATTTTTCATTTAATTCTAAAATCCACTTACCAATTCATTGCGATTTTCCATGATTTTGTTTTTAATTTAAGTACGTTTAGCATTAATAAGGTACGCTTTTATATTTTTCATAAAGATTAAATACTCAGAGCATTTTATGTTTTCCATCTTAATTAACATGTTTAATTGCAATTTTTTTCTAAGGAATCAAACGTTCATGGTATGATGTATAGTTAATTAGCTACAGAAGGTTGTGTTTAATTAAAAAAAAAAGGTTAGAAAATAATTGAAATACACTATTAACTTTTATGAAAAGTTAGAGAAGGAAGTGTTTTGACTTTTGATGAATATTGTTGTGTTCCTATTATTTTTTGAGTTTTCTTTGAAATAATTTTTTTTGGCCAGTGGGAAAAATATGAAGATAATTCGATCACTTTATCCCTGGCTTTTTATAACTTCTCTTACAAATTAGTAACGCCTTCAATTATTTTCTAACAATTTATTTATCAGACAAACCCACAATATATTCATTCTTCTTTTTATATAGACTATCAAAGAAAAATACTATAATTATATATCACATTCATTAGAAAAAGGAATAGAGAAAATAGAATATATATATATATGTATCGAAAATCTCTCATATTGATCAGCACATATGGACCAGAACTTTAACGACAGTTTTTTGTCGCAAAAAAACATCTTTTCAATATTTTAATTAGTAACAGAAAACTGTTGCTAAAAGTTTCAGTCTGTACAAACCAATCTGTATGACAAATGTAATATATATATATATGTATGGGGGAAGGATCTAAAGAGGACCATTTATTTGGTCCTTAAATGCGGACCAATCAATTTGAGGGGTAAATGGATGAATTTTTTGATAAAATTTGGTGAAAATGATCTCCATGATTAGTAGATCCCATTCACCAAATTTTATCAAAAAATTCAACTGGGAAGTGGGTTAGCTAAATATCTTAAATTTTAATGGCAAAAAAAGTGCATATATATCAATTTTTTAGTTAACCTTCTTCCCGATTGAATTTTTCAATGAAATTTGGTGGAGGTGATCTACTAATCATGCAGATCATTTTTATCAAATTTTATCAAAAAATTCATCCATTTACCCTTTCAAATTGATTGGTCCACATTTAAAGACTAAATAAATGGTCATTTTTAGATCCTTCTCCTATATGTATGTATGTATGTGTACGTACCTGATAAGCTGATGAGGCTGATCCAAAGCAAAAATTTTGTGGAAAATTCTGGCGCATTATCCTAAGTGCAGGTTTACCGTGAGAGCGCTCCATAATTAACGAAGTGATGATGAGGTTTTTTTGGCCTTTTTATGGAAAATATTGTTCTTAAAAATTTATTTCGATTGAATGCTAAAGTGTGAAGCTTAGAATGACTTTATATAGGGATCTAAAAGTGTATATATACAGAGAGATACACATTCTCTTAGCAAATTGTCAACTTTATTTCTCTTAAACAATTAACCTAACTACCTAAGATTTGGCTTGTTATATGTGTTTGTTTGATGGATAATAAATTCTCAAACAAGTTGCAGCACATGCGGTAATATGTGTTTCGGGTGAATGAATCATTTTTGTATTGTAGAAGTTTGATTATCGTTGAAAGTATTTGTGGTCAATAATATCCAATTTTACGAATAGAGATTAGTTCCGTCCCAAGGCTACATACTATCTTCAACAAAAAACCGTAGAAATCAAAACTTGGTTACTTTCTCATTATTTATTTATCATCTTAATAAATTATTAAATAATAAAATAAACTAATTATATGGACACATAAGAATTAATTAATTAATTCTTACATATAGATGAAGATGCATCGTGATAATGAATAAGAAAAAGGAAAATAAATTCTCAAGTTCCAATATTTTCTCTTAACAAACATAAACTTGGAGTCTTGTGTGGTTTGAATAATAAAAAAGAGGGTGTGGAGTTCCATAATTAATAATAGACATTGGCTCATGATCAAGTTGACTTTTCCATACAAAACAAATATTTACTATTGTTTAATAAAAAATAGTGGTACGCACTTGCCTGGAAGTGGTATACAATTAAAAATTATTGAACACTGTTTACAAAAGAATTCTACACTCGAATATATTTTTGTTAGGTCATCTCTATCGATATAGAGAAATGGTAAATATATTATAATTTTGTATTTAAAATGATAAGTCATTGCTATATTTAACAGTAGATAACTATTTACTATAATCGATAGACTGTGCATCAGTTGTGCATGACCGATGCACAGGACATCGACTTTTCATTTTATTTTTTTTTAAATATCACAAAAGATGCACAAAATATCGGCCGTTAGGAAAAAATTAATAAGTAATTATTCAGGAGAACAAGTATTATATACCTTACCGCTAACTAGATCAAGTATAATTTAATGTATCTTTTTTTTTCTTTTAAAAAAAGTATATATAATATAAAAAAAAAATATTAAATATTTTCTTACACATATACATTCCGCGTCTTGGAATCGATTGACTGCATTTACTCCCCAGGTCAATTCACAAGATTATCAAAATAATATATGTTTGGATAGTAGTAATTATGAACCGCAAGCGAAAACTAGTCGAGATGTGTGAAAATTGCACCTTGACACCCCGTGCGTAAGAAAAAAATTATAATTAAGAGGGAGACATCTTTAATCATGGCAAGTCAAGCTAGACAAAGTTACGTCTAGATATAACTCAAGTAGCTGATAGAGACAAAATATATATAATATAATTAAACAAATTATGTGGACCAACGACTTCTCTTGTCATCTTTTATTAATACAAAAATAAAAAAGATAAATATAAAACAAATTAAATTAAATAAAAGAACAAGTAGTTATATATGTTAAAGTCATTTTTAAATATTATACTTAACAATTGTAGTTCGCTCAACTAATGTAATTTTATTCGTTCATTTCCATCAAGACAAATTTCAACGTAACAACGCAATAAAAAAGGAAAAAAAAATATGTAATGCAGCTCATTTATATGGTGCCGAGTACGTGCTATAGTCTCCATTGGAAATATATATATATATATATATATATATATTTAATGAAAGGGTTCAAAATAGTTACGGATTTTGAGGTAAGTTGGACACTAATATAAAAAAATTTCACCCCATACTTGAGGTAGGTTGGACACTTATTTTTAATTTTATTTCATTATCTTTTATTCATTGTGTAATATTTTCAATAACTAATGGATTTGTAAATCTGATGAGAGAGAAATGTATATTTTCAATAACTATTATATTTGTAATGTTTTATAAGTTTTATATGCCATTATATTTGTAATGTTTTATAACTTTTTCTTGAATTTTTTTATACATAATTTAATAATCACAATGGATCTTGTTTTGTAGATGTTGATGAACATATTTCAAATATATAAATTTTATTAAAGTTGAATTTGTAAATTTAAAGTTATGACATTTAAAAGTTTTTTAAAAATTTGATGAGAGAGAAATGGTGTAAAAAAGTAGAGAGATGTAAGAGTTATATTTGTGTATATGTTTAGTGTGTGAGTAAATGTTAAGTTGATTTGACGTCTTGTTGTGAGGTATAAAAATGATCTAATGGTCTAAAAGTGTTAACACCATTACAAATTAATATGAGACGTTTGATTGATTTATTATTTTATTGCAAAAAATCCTTGTTTTATAATATAGATATATATATTTTAATGAAAGGGTTCAAAATAGTCACGGATTTTGTTCTTGATAAATATTGTCACGGTTTATGTTCCCGAGTAACTCAGTTAAAGCTTAGAAGGATTTCTTACTTTGTCACTGCTAAAAACAGTGACTAAGGTAAATTGAAATATACGCCTTTTTTCTGTCACAACAAAGCCTAAGTATTGTTTTCGTGGTGGTTGTGAACTGCAAAAGTTATTTAATTGAAAAATAGAAATAAAGTAGACTCCAAAATGAATTTTTTTTTTCTATTCGCATGATGTCCCTGACTAAAATAAATAAAAACTAATACACTGAAAGAAATTTCTAAGTATACCACTGTGTGTATTATCTAGTTAATATTGAAAAACTCTAATTTATATCATCATCACTAGATGGAGAATGAAGTAAGTGCAGAAGAGAATTTTGAAATAAGACCAATAGGTACATATATATTTTTTTGGGTATTTTTATTGTTAAAATAATTATACTTTTATTATAATATAATACTGCATTGAGATGACGTAATTTTTGTTTTTAATATTATATCTTATTTTGATAATAATTATAATTACTTTGACAATCTATAATACCACCAATTTTTTAAAGTAAAACAAAAAAATAGTAGGCCAGGACAAATTTATTAATAGGGAATTTTGTAATCAACAAACATGAACATACAAATATGATGGATAGAGATCCAAAGTTACACACTCTTTTATTTATGGCCAAGAGGGACAAATATAATAGCCCTCCCTAATAACACACATTTTAATATATTAAAATACATAAATAAACTAGACTAATTAAATAAATAAATAAGTAGATCGAGCACTCTTTTATTGTTTCCTTATTATTATTCTGGTAAATTTCATTTCTGAACGTCATGGAGATACTTCATTAGCCATGTGGCTGATCGTTTTGGGAATCTTGTCAATCCACTCTTGAAATCAACATGAACGAATCCGAAACGAACGGTGTAGCCATCGGTCCATTCGAAACTGTCTAATAAAACCTTGCAAAGTAGCCCTTCACATTAACGTTCTCGTCACTGCAAAAACGTACTTAGCTTTCATTATTGGTAATAATAATGCGTATGTAACTCAGATATATGAAAATAAAATAAAAATTAATAATACTTTCACTATCCTTAACAATAAGTCTACTGTTTTTTTTTGAGATGTCATAAACTAAGAGTCTATTTTCCTCTTCAAAATATAATTAGCATACCAAAAGTCACGTTAAGAAACATTTTTTTTTCGTTTCGAATTATTGATTAACTTTGAAAGTCAAACTTAGACGCTTAACTAAAACGGGTACAATAATAAGTGACTTTTAGTTTTCAAAAAAGTATTGCAACTTGCCGAGGGTAACAGTGAAATTAAATTGCTTTAGTATTTTTTTTTTCAATAAAAAAAAAGCTCGAATAAGTAAAGGAATTAATCAAATTAAAAAATAATTAATTAACTAATTAATTACCATTCTCAGTGATGTACGTAAATAGGAGGGTTCCTGTACTCTTTCTTTATATATTTCAAGAGCTCTTCAATTCCTTTTGCATAAGAATACAGCAATTCTGAACCACCCTGCCATTATTCAATATATAATATATATCATTAAATAATATAAAATCACCAATGCATTAATAGAAATTGAAATTTAATGCTCCAATGCATTAATAAAAATTATGGCATGCTTAGTTAAAGAAATTCAAGAAAATGGTTAAAATATACTACAAAATTGTTAAATTATACTAGAAATTTTTGAAGGAAATAACTTTCTCCTACGAGTGAAGTATCTAATAGTTCCAAGTACATGATTCAATACTGTTAGTGTAGTGGTTATCAGAGATCGAAATATCCAACTTGAAATCAATAAAAAAATAGGTGTATATTGCTTTAGGAAGACCTAATTTTTCAATACTGGATTTATAGTCTCAGCAATGATAAGAATATGTGTTATGTAGGTTTAAGGTCATGAGTTCGAGTGACCACGCAAGCATTATTTTTATTGTAATTTTGTAATCACTAGAAATTTTGTATAAAAATTATTAAGGAACTAACTTTAGGCATGACAGTGTAGATGTTTCAATGTGTTTATAAAATAATGGTAATAATAATAATAGAATTAAAAAAAATAGATAAATAAAAAGCATAAATAATAAAGTGGGTAAATGTTGGGTCTTGCCTTTGGACCAATGTTATTTCCATTCTTCTTAGCTACAAGGGAAAAAAAACCATCGTTAATTTTTTTAATAAAATTTGGTAAAGATGATTTACTCGTTATAGAAATTATCTTCACTAAATTTTATTAAAAAAATCTTCCATTTATCTCTTGAAATAAATTATAATATATTGAATAATTAGATTTTGCACTTACTTGAGAACTCAACACGTGAATCAGTAGAGTAACTTTTCTTAGCAGAAGTAGTACCACAATTTCTGGCCCTGGTTACAAATCTGGCAGTAAATTAAGTAATTAACACCAATAAAATCATATGATCCTTTCAACATTTCCCTTTCTTCAGCATCAAACCTAACTAGTCTGCTACTCTCCACATTATCAGTCATTGACTTTGGGTATTCACCCTTCACCAATGGAACCATAAACCTGAAATATATATATATATATATATATGTAACAAAAAAAAAGAGTTAAACTCATATATTAAAACCGGAATTAGTAACACATGCGATGCCTGTGTAATACATGCAATATCTAATAATTTTTGCTTTATATATAAATATTTAAAATAAAATAAACACATCAAATAGTATTGCCTGGTCAAGCGTTAATTAATAAAATGTGTTTTTTTTTTTTTTAAATCTAATCCTTGTTTAAGAAATATTTTTGTTATAATTTGCTGAGTGTGAAGGGTAAATTCGTAATTTTACAAATTTACCAAAACTCCTCCTCACACTTGTAATATGGCTTGTATTATAGTATAGGTTTTATGGGACTCTGTTATCAAAATTGATTTGATTTTTACCGGTAAATAATGTATTGAAATATTGTACGTACGTACATCATATTTTAAAGAAGTTACATTGGCATCAATTGTTTATCGTTTAACAGTAAAGCATATATATATATATATATATTATGGCGTTGCTTGATTTTACATCTTAATACTAAGTGAAAGTGTATTCAGCTGAGAGGTAAAAATTGTATGTTTTCATGCCTCTTAAAGTTGAATTGGATTCGAATTAATTAAGCATTAATTCAGTATTAAGAGACAAGTTGATCTCGTGCGCTTAAATGCTTAATTTAGCTTTAGTGAAAAAAAAAATTCTAATGGTGCGGGCCTATTCATTGTAAAATGACATTTATTTAATATTCAAAGCCAAATACATACAATTAAACACTATCTTTATATGTTTTATTCAGCATTAAACATTCGAAAATTCATGTTGAATTTAAAAGTTAGACAAAAGACTCACCATCCAAGCATGAAATCTAGGGCTCGTTGTTTAGCTTCAAGGTCTTCTCTCTTGCATTCAACCAAAGGTTGCATCCACCATGACTGAAGGGCTATCCCTACCTCACCCTTTTGGCTTTCCTATACACATAAATTCAGCATAATAATTAATTAATTAACCAATTCTTTTTATAAAATCTATGCAATTTAATTTGATTTCAATATCAATAAATCATTTGATTGATTGTCCCTAACTATTAGATTATTTAATTTAGGGGTGTTTTCAATCGGGGTAGAAACTAAAGTACCCCAAACCCAAACCAAATGTAAAAATTCGGTTTCAGTTCGGTTCAGTTTTGGTTTCTAAATCTTCGAAACCCAAACTCAAACCAAATTTTCTGGTTCGGTTTTATTCGGTTTTGACATATCTTTTCTTTTAAGCTAATTTAACATCTCAATGTAATACTAATAATAATGTAAGAATAATTTATATTCAAATTAAAGACATTGTTCTTCAGAAACAAGGAGCAAATACATAGATAATCATGTTTTCTATTTAGTTACTATTTTATTTGTACATTTACAAGAATAAAACACATTAAATAAAATGATTAATTATTTTGTCATTATGCATGTGATAAAAAATCTTAGTATTGTGTAGTTAATTCAATAATAAAGGTATGCGTTAATGACCTTTTTTTAATATTATCACATTATGCAATTAATAAGAAATATATTCTTATAAAATGCCATATTTTTCGTATTATAGTATAATTAACTTGTTCCCTTAGAGTATATATTAAGATTTTTTTTATTATACATAATTTAATTCGGTTCGGTTTAGTTTGGTTTGGACTAGCTTGCCCCAAACCCGAACCAAACTTTTTGGTTTCAGTTTGGTTTTCTTGTTTTCGGTTCGGGGTTTTACGGATTGGTTCGGTCCGTTCGGTCGATTTTTGGATTGGCCTTAACACCCCTAATTTAATTACTACTATGTTTTAATGTTGAAATGAACTTTAGGGTTAGATAAATTATTCTTTGAGTTTTTTGGGACTATGTAAATTTGATAACATATACTTTTATTAAATTGTAACTTGTGTCAAATGTACTATCAACCATTGAAAATGTATCTTATTTTTGAGCAACACAATTATTTTTTTCTTATACATGTTTAAGATTCAAAAATATTAATATTGTCCCCTATTATATAGATATGTATAATGGTATTGTCAACAAAACTTATCTCTAGTGATATCATTTAAAATTAATTATAGTCTTAGCCTCGCAATCAAGTAATCAAGTTGACTCTCCCAACAAACAAAACATAAACCATCTTTGTTCAATAAAAAAATTTGGATCCTCGCCATTATTCTATTCGCCATGTCTATTTTAAGAGCTAAATAGATGAATTTTTTCATGAAACTTGATTAAAATAATTTTTATTATAAGTAAATGATATCTATAAAATTTTAACAAAAAATTCAAATAAGAAGTGGGTATAATAGAAATTTGATATACATGTTCATTTTCGTCCATTAAAATTTTAGATGATCATTTACTCAAACTTCTAAATTGAATCTCATAGTAAAATTTTGTAAAAGTGATTTACTTATTATCCAGACCGTTTTCACCAACTATAAAAAAAAAATCATTCGTTTAGCACTCAAAATAGATCACATTAAAATTTTTTGGTGTGGATTGGAATAATGAAAATGAATCAAATCAAAACTAATGGTTGGCACTTGCTAGAACGAGGTAGAAGGATTGAATTTTTTTAATGTTTTTTTGGTCTATGGATTGAAAATGATTGTTAAAAAAATATATATAGTTAGGTTTTACATGGCTAGTAAGAATTATTGGTCCATCATTTAAAATTATAATTTGCATATATCATTTAAATTATAATTTAATTATTACGAGTATGAAAACACCGACTTTTTTTACGTCCAAATTCGACTATTAAAAAAAAAGAAAAAGTCTAAATGCAATATTTTCTACCTATAAAAGAGAAACAACAAATCACTATTTAGTTGAGAGGAAAAAATAAGAAAAAGACAGTTTGACTGAGGGCTCCAATTTATTAATTCATATAGAGTCCGTATAGTTATGTAAATTTAAATTTAGTTCACATTTAATTGATGGATTATATTTGTTATTTAAATTTTTTCTGATGCAAATGTATATTAAATCTCCCAATGTATACAATTATAGTGAATTTAGTAGTCCTAAAATTATGCAATTTCAAATTTTACTTAAAAATTTTAACTTGAGTTTTATTATAAATCAACTTTAATTATCATGTGTATGATTTTTCAATTTCAGTAACCAAATTTAAATAAAATAAAAATTATAAATTAACCAAACGACTCATAATTAATAGGGCAATTGAAAATGTAGTTGAGTCGAAGGTTCTTCAATAAATAAATAATAAATAAAGATAAATATGAAAGATCCAGCAGTAAATATATTAAAGAAAGAATTTATTTTAAAATAATTATATTTTATAATTGTAGTTGACTGCTGAAATATAAGCGTAACAAATGAGGTCATTTGCTTATGTAACGAATTTGAATTCCTTCTATCCAAATTAGCTGGCAGCTCATTGTTTTTCCCTTGATTTTTTTTTTTGTATTTTTTTTGCAGTAGAAGCCCCTGAAAATCAGGGCACTAAAACATTATTTTATTAAAATAAAATAAATTTCTTGAGATCGTCAAAAAAACCAAAATCCGGCTATACCGCCAGTTGAGAAAAGAGGGGTAGACGATTTAACAAAAACACCCACATATCTCCAAAGCCCTCTGAGAGTACATATGGTCAAGTTCTGGTACGGACTGCCCGTATATAGACCAACTTCTAAGCGACGAGTGGCATACAATACAACAAAAACGCCCACATATCTCTAAAGCCCTCTTGAGGGTATATATGGTCAGGTTATCGTACAGGCTGTCCGTATATAGACCGGCTTTTAATCGACGAATTTTTGCCATCAAAACTTTGGGAGGTGTTTACAGCAACAAAAAGTCATCAATAAAGTTGTGGTTTACACACGGACAATCCGCACCTAATCCTAGCAAGAGTATGTGTCGATCCAATACAATCATACATGAATCCTTCTATATGCCATCATCTTTGAATAAGGGTCCTTATCGTTCTAACCGGACTTCTATATATGCTTCATTAGAAGTTAGAACATACTATGTTTGTCTAGTGATTATACGAGAAATGGTTAACAGAATAAGCATTTATATCTACGGTCCGCAAAAATGTTGAGAACCAAAGCAAAGAAGTATTTGATTGTTTTTTGAATTGGAAAGGCTTTTTACAATACCAGTGAGCTGGTACCGGTGGTAGTCGACTGCCTGCTTTGGTTTTCGGTTAATCTCCTCCAGACCATCTGCCCACAGTGTAATAAGGTCACAATCGCCATGAAATACAGAAGTGGGATTCCGATAACGCACCCTCCAGATACAAGATTTATTAGTGTCTGCAAAAGAAAATAATAATCGGAGAACTTATATTATGATGAATTACTCAAATATGAAAATATTTCACTTCTCTAAGTTTCATTTATCCTTTCTTTTATAGGCTTTTTCTAAGGTACCGTTTGGTTAAAGTGGTATATACTTTTTCACGTGGAGATGTGTGTGTGTGTGTGTGAGAGAGAGAGAGAGAGATAGAGACGGTTTCAACTTGAAAGTACCAAAAAAAAAGTATTTCAGTTCCACCCAATAGAAAAAAATTCAACTCAAACCAAATGGGGCCCTAAGACTAGTTGAATCTATCGGATATACAGTTTTAAGGTCTATTCTTTGCAAAAATGATTGAGATCAAGTTGTGCGCCCACTTCATAATTGGAACTATTACAGATGTAGACAAACATGCCTATACATTTTGTGAATTACACCTCCGCTTAGGGTTATATGCATGTCTAAAAGGATGGTCTTCTCTTCAAGAAAAAGGACGGTCCATTTTGATGGATAAATGAGTGAATTTTAGGCCTGGTGTAATGAAAGATTAATATATATGTTCATTTTTGGCCGTTACATGATCATCTCGCCCACTTCTAATTTGAATCTTTTGGTGAGATTGGGTGGAGATTGTCGACTCATCACAGAGATCATCTCTATGGAGTTTCATAAAAAAAATCATCCATTTATTCCTCAAAATGAAGGGTACTTGATGAGCCTGAGGATAGCACAAGAGATGGATCATGGAGTGAAGACTATGCAGATCCCATCCGGGTTCCAAGTGGTCCAATCACCCAAGCTAGAGCCAAGAAGATCAAGGAAGCACTCATGATCGTGGTCCAAGAGTTGATGAATAAAGCTGGAGCTTTGAGAAGTATTCATGGAGATGAAGAACAAGAATGGAGAATAATGCTTACCCAAGAAGACGTAGAATAATTAGGGCGTTTTATTATTGATTTTTATTATTTATTTGCAGCCCAAGGAATATGTATAATTAGTATTTAGAGTGATGGGCCTGCTAAGAGTGTTTTTGGGCTTATTTAGAGTGTTCCATTATTTTTGTTGCCTTAGAATTGGGCTTGTTTTGTTATTTTCGTTTTTAGGATTTCCTTGGGGTTTGATTAGGGTTTTCTCTTCTCCTCCTATTTAAAGGAGTCAACTCTAATGTTTATTGGCAGCTTGTTTTAATCAATACGAATTGAGTGTGGTTTTCACCTCTTGTGTTCTAAGAACATATCGAACAGCCATAATTAAATTCTTGTTGTTCTTCGACTTATCAATCAATTAATCCATCAATTGATTGTTTGTCTTCGAATATACCAAGGTTCATTCTCATTTTAGGGATTGGGTCGAGGTTCCACCTCCATCATCTTCGCGTGATTCCAAGGTTCTTACGTATTCAACGTCAAGAGTCACGGATTCGTCATATCGGATAGAAATGCGGTCGTGATTCACATCAGTACTTTTCTTAAAGAGTGGACCGTCCTCTTTATACTAGTACATATGTAAATGAGATAGAGAACACAAAACTTGATTGAAGAAAGGGAAGCATTACTCACCAACAATCCCGAAACCAGGTGAACTATGGGAACGAACAATTGGTCCACTTTAGTACGTTCTGCATATCCAATGAATGCAATAACCATCGAGAAAGTGTGGATTGTGACAAATGCGAGAGCGATAATTGCTGCAAGTTACAACGTGAACACTGTCAAACCAAAAAAATAAAATAAAAAATCCATGATTTCAAATCAATTGAACACTACAAAATTAGTTTTTGATTGTGAAACAGATTATATAATGGTGGTTGAACCATATGAACTTTGGAACAATTTGTCGGTTCAGGTATAAATAATATGAATAACTTGTAAGAAAGGTTTTAACTCACAAGAGACAAGAAAGAATGGCATTTGCGAGCACTTGTCCACATAATAAGTAGCTGGACCAAAAGCTGGGGTTAAGAGGCTAAGGCTGAAAAAGACAGCATGTGCCACACCATGACCCAAACCACCAGCTGCATACAAGAATTAAAGTAAACATGATCATCAGTAAATACAGGGAGGTACAGCTCGCAACAAAATTGTTGACCTTTTGTGTCCTCAAATAACCCCTGTACATACGCAATTCCTCAAAAATTAGTAATTGAGGATACATACTTAAAAAAAAAAAAAAAAAGCGAGGAAGCATAAAGAACTAGTGTTTAAGACCGTAAACGAGTCTAGCCAAGCTGAACAGTGAGTTGTTCAAGGTTGGCTTGTTTAGCTCTCGAACGGAGCTCAACTGAGCTTTTAGCAGAGCCAAGCTTGAGTAGCTTAATGGGTTGAGCTCATTAACATGTTGAGCTCCAAAATGTAATCAAGCTCAGTTTATTTGTGAAGACATAGTTAGCTCGAGGACATTGGTGGTATGAATGTTTGGAGAATGTATAAAATAAAAAAGAAACTATATGCCCAACATTTGTTTTTTCTCAGTATAGTTTCATCTCAATTCTCACGTCTGCAGCCTAATGATGATTTATACTCAGTTATCCAAAATATAACCTCTACCAAAGTCTTCAAATAGAGAGATCTCTGTCAACTATTTGGACAGGACAATATACGACATGTGAATTCATATCTGCATAAAAATACATGTTTTTGTCCATCTACGAGATAATGTTTTTTAGATCGGGCATAATAGACCATTGTATCTCAATAGAAACCAAGATAAAAAAAAAGTAAGATTGGTATAATGTAGCAATCTACTTTTCGACTTCTACAATTATAAGATTTTGGAGGAGAGATATACGCATAAGAGAGGAGAGATATGAAGCATGAGAAAGAGTCAGAGAGAGAGAGGGAGGGAGGGGTCAACTTAAAAATCAACATTCACTACATTCAAGAGATGATGAAAACACACTAAATACTTAATACCAAACAATTAGAGCAATGAGCTCTAAACCTTTATTTTTCTGATAACCATGGGTATCGGGGCCCCACCCCCACTAATCCCATGGGGCCCTGGTTGCTCAACCAGGAGACGTCCCCAGTGGCCCAAGAAAGGTTTCACACAGCAGGAAATCGAACCTGAGACTGTGCGCCTACCCACACAGTCCCAAGTTCACCCTTACCGCTGTGGCAACCCCTTGGGTTCAATGAGCTCTAAATCGTCAATTAAACTAATCCTAACTGTCGGTTAAATCTAAATAACAGAAATCCAAACATTAATTACCGGAGATCAATTCCGACAGTGTGGATGGTAACTCCTGAAAGGGAGTGGAACATACACCAAGAGTTCAGTAACACCGAACTACAACTGCTATAGGGCTGAAAAGTAAGAAAATAAAAGGCAACTCGCCCCCCCCAAAAAAAAAAAAAAAACCACAAAAAGAAGTTCATGATCGGAGAGGAGCCCAAATCCAGAACAATAGAAAATAATAGGACAAGGAAAAGTGGAAGAAGAAGAAGATGCCCACTGTCAGTGGCTCAAAAGCCCTAAGCACGCATGCTTAATCAAAAGATATTCAACTCTAAAAATAATGATGATTACAAGCTTATTCATAATCTGCTTAGGAAATCCTGGAAAACATTAATGTAATATAAAATACCAGAATACGCTTAATAAGATAATTACTTAATATAATCCTAATTACACTATATAAAGCAATAATCCTAATTACCAAAACAAATAGAAATACTAAACAATTTGCCATACATATAAATACATCATAATAAAACACAAATACACAGAACTTTCTCCTATTATGCATCAATTAGTATCAAGTTATTTGTCCCTCGTGCTTCACCTAGTTTGTGGAGCACTTTATTTTTTTGTAGACTCCTTCTGGATTTGTTTGTATGTCCATTTTTCTCTTTCCTTTTTGGACTGGGAGCTACTGTTTGTAAGGGTTGATTAAAGGTTTGAGTAAGGACGTACAGCTAGAGTGGACGAGGAGATGAAGTAGATGAGGAAGAATAGGGAAACAAGTACAGAAAACAATCAGAAGCTCTCAAAACAAAACAAAACACTGAGGCTGCAATTATAAAAATATATTCAACTTCAGATAAAATAACATATTTTACAGACTGTAAAGCCCAAGAGACTAATCTAGAACATGGATAAAATCTCTAAAAATGAAGCCCCGAAAGGTAATCAAAGCTTGTTTATTGCTATATTCAAATATGTGGCTACAGTAACAGGTGTGGAAAAAAAGAAAATAAGTTATCAGGATCTTTAATTCTAAAAGCAACAAGAAATAATATCAAAAAATGGTTGACTGCCATGCTTACACCAGTAAAAAAAACAATATCATTATACAAGCAAATATCATCAAAATGTAAATTAAGCGCAACTACATGGACAAAGGGATCATAATGAACTATTCCAGTCAGTTGAAAAGAAGGTAAGGAGCTATTTAAAACATACCAAGAGCGATTTGCATCTTATCTGTCAGATAGAGGCGGGGTTTAGATACTCTGTCAGCAAAAGAATCCAACATATCTTCCAGCCTCCTACGAGTAAAAGAAATAAAGATAATTTGGAAAATGTAACTACATGAAAACTGAAGCAACACTCCTAAAAGTATAATTGTTGTTCTTAAGAACACAAATGTAATATCTATAAGGTAGGAAAACAGAGAAGGCAAGCTTTCCCCCTGACAAGGCAGATAAACAGCTCAAACCCAGAGAAAAGTAGCACACAAACTATCAGAAGGGTTGAAGACCCCAAAAAATCTGTAGTACTTTATTTCAAGAAGTTAAGCTAATTAAGGGCAACATATATATAAAAAAAAAAAAAAATCAGCCAGGTTTTCCAACAAATGAATCAGGGAGATGCCACGATGGTTATATAAAAGAACAAATTGCAAGAACTACGATCTTTAAACGTTTCATAAAACCTACTGTTGTAGAGTAGCAAACTGAATTAACTCTCTTAAACTTTTGCATAATCGATAACAAGATTAACTGTGTACAAATCATCTAATAATTGCAACGAAGAGGCATATTGGTGCAAAAGCAACTCGGAAAGCGGTACTGATGCATTGCAACATATCATATTGAACATTTACCAAGGCATTCTAATTACATGAAAGTGGCATTGGTCCTGTACAGGCCAATAAGAAGATTAAACCCACAAGATATCACAAGTTTCACAATTTGCGTGCCTAGTATCTCAGACTTGGTTCTCAGACTTCTTAGTCACACTCTCTCTAGACTTCGTTGATTCTCTCCCACAAGAGGACTTCATTTCTCTCGAAAGGAGCCTCATCACTGAGAGCATCCATCAAACGGCAAGTAATTGTGCCCAATATTTGTTTATAATTTTATATGTATCCTTTTCCCTTTTGTGTATATATACATCTATTTACCTGCAATTCTACATTTTCATATAGGCCTGAGAAAGTTTTCAATCTTCGGCAAACAAAAACCCCCTTTGGAAGGGGATATTCACCTACTGAATTACCGTATGTGAGTCGAAAGTCGTATGGGCTGGTGTGGGTGGGGCTAGGGTCAGCTCACTTCAGCAGGAAAAGCAAAATCCATTATCATATTGTGTGGATAAGTGATGGACATCTGCGATCTCTTCTCGTGCGTTCTGTGATTTGGATTTGAAATGTTCGGTTTTTCTACTGTGTGACATCTCTTCTATATGATTTCAAAAACCCAATTTCCAACCATTGCAGCTCAATCAACAAGACAGGTCCAACGTTTCCACCACCAACGTTCCCCCATAATTCACCAAAACTAAAACTGTCACAAACCAAACAAGATTTGCTTACGTTTTCCTGAAATTTCATTATTTTCCCAAACTTTAACCTTGTTCATGAATTGCACAGCAAATCACTTGTCTTGCCTGTCTTACATCCCCAACTGTTGACAGCTATACTCCCCCTCTAAATTATTACATCAGTTTCACAATTTTTTCATATGCAATTATTTCATTTTCCTTCACTCGCATTCTCTAAATTTTATATATGCGCTTTTCTATGAGAAAATATATCATATTAATGAAGAAAGGCGAAACATGATGATGAAAGAATCTCAACAGCATCATTGCTTGTAAGCAAGAAAGATTTCAGAGGCCACTGCTGCTTCTTTGCTAAGTCCAAAAGTTGGCATTTCCAGTTCCAATTTGCAAGTGAAAATTGAAATCCATTATACATTGGCAAAATGCACGAACCACTGAAGCATTTTATAGTTATATTGAACTTGCAAGCCAAAATCATGTGAAGATATTCTTGGATTCAAAAAAAAAGGCCAGCTAAATTCACATGATAGCCTAAAATAGAGACTAATGAATGCAAATATGTTGTTCTTTTCATAACACAGTCCCAATCAAGCCCAATATAATGACGACTTAAAATAAAAAGGGGCAGTACCAAGAGAAATGAAACATAGATTTTGACAAAAAAAAAAAAAAAAAAAAAGAAGAAGAAGAAGAAGAAAGAGAAAATACTTGTAAGCTCTCCATAAGAGAATGCGCAGCCCTTCTTGAAAAGCAACAGAAGTAAGAATCAGAAGCGCGTACGGCCACCATGCTGTTGTTTTTAGTGGAAGGAAAGCCCTCCAAACTCCAGAGAGTACAATCAGACTGATCAGCCACAGCAATGTACTACATAAATCAATACACAAACGCCATTAGAATCTAATCGAACGAAAAAACCCTAAACAATAGAACTAAGACACTGCATAAACAATACCTAAACATAAAATTGATTTATGAAATGTTAAGAGATTCAAAATAAAAGTACACATCAATTCACACAAACACCCTTATAATCAAATCCAACCAAAAAAAAAAAAAAAAAAAACCTAAATAATACAATCAAAAAGCAGAGCATAAACAATATCTAAACATAATATTGATTAGTCTTACAAGATCCAAATGAGAGTACACATCAATTACGCAAACACCAACAAAACCCTAAATAATAGAATTCAAATGCTGCATAAAAAATACCTAAATATAACATTACCACCGCACTCGACCTCAAATGGTATCACTACCCACTTTTCACATGAGTGGGCAGGGTTCGAACCCACCATGGCAGTTAATTAATTAATCCCTTAGAAATAGGTGAAACAACCCCATTTTACCCATAAGCTATATAGCTCAAATGGTCTCACTGTCAATTATTCGCCCGCCAATGGCCGTTGAAAAAATGCATTCGAGTACAGTTGTTAGGGGAGGGCTACCCAGTTGTGTAGCTGAATTGATTTTCCTTAATAAAATTTTTTAACAATTTCAAGAACTATACAACACTGATATTGTGAAACTTTTAGAGATTTAAAAGGAGAGTTGAAGGAAACAAATAATCTAGGGTTGTGATTAGTACCTGGAGAGAAGGATGAGGATCAAGAAAGGCTTAGTGGAGATGAGAGTGACGAAAAGGGAGAGAGAGGGGCCTAGGGCTAGAAGTGCGTACCCAATCCCTGCAGCCACTGTCATAATAATACCTCTCTCTCTATATGGCTATGGCGTTCTTTCTGCAAAATCAATTGGAATTACTGTGTCTGGTCTTCGTGTTCGCTGAGCTATTCAAACCCTGTATTTGATACGCAAGATCCCAAATCAAGAAAAAATAAAATTTGGACAAATAATTTTTACTTCAAAGAATTATTAGATGAAAGTTTCCATAAATTCGATTATTTTGGTACAAGCGACGTGACCTAAAAATTAAAATAATGCATCAGATTTTATGGGCGTAAAATATTATGTGCAATAAGTATGCATAAATATAATTTTAACAAAAAAATAAAATTATATTTGTGATGCATATATAATTAAAATATTTGTTATTTGAACCGAAAATAATAAAATGTAATAATAAATGTTCTAGTAAAAGGCATAAGTCTATTTTAGGTGACATAAAACTATAAAAGGTTAAAGCCCAAAATTGTGGGAATTGTAGGCGCAAAATACGAAATTTAAAAATTTGATATAACTTTACATTATATTGATATTGGTTTTAATTTTTTATAATATTATAGATTATAGATGCCTATTTAGACTTTAGTAAAAAAAAAATCAAAAGTGTTGGGCATTAAAAATTAATGGTATTGGTTTGCAACTGAGTCTTAAAAGTAATATTCTGACATCAAAATCACAGTTCAATTCTCAGTGGATCTAACCTTAGTTTGTTTTTCAATTTATTTTTCTCATTTTGAAAAGAAAAAAATTTAAATTTGCACAAGGCCATAGTTAACTAGATGACCTTAATTAGTACGCCGCATTGTGTTATTCCACACTAGAAAATGTCAACATTTCTTCTATCGGATTCCCAATTGGGAAGCAACCTTAATGACCTCAACTAGAGGTGTTTTCAATTTCAGTTAGGTTAAAGATTAGGATACTCTAAATTCTCATCAAAATTCATAGTTCAGGTTCTGTTCGGTTTGGTTTCAGTTTTTAGACTTATGGAACCTACACCCTTCTTAAATTATTTGATATCGGTCCGGTTATGTCTCATTCGATTTTTTTTATATTGCTAAAATTTTAATTAAAAACTTTACTAAAAAAAAACCACTAATAAAAAATCATGGACTTCATATTATTATATTTGTATTTATTTACTTCAATACTTAAGGTATAAATCATTATTTTACAACATATGTTACTATTTGATAGCATAATAATAAATATTCCTAACATTAAATAAATTTTTCAGTTTCATGATGCTATTATTTTTCATGTATATATCTCTTGGTGTTATTAAATTCACTTTGTTTTAAATTAAAATTCATTGTTTTCTTTCTTTTCTTTTTTTTAATATCATAAATTATGATTTCACTTTGAGAAATAATCAGTATATTAAATCTTATTATACTAAATAAATTTAATGGTAATTAATCATTAATGAAATAATGAGTATTAAGCCATAACTAAACAAAATAAAAAAATTAAACTGAATCTTAATTTGAAAAGAAGATTAAATAACCTAAACTGATTATTTCTTTAAAAGTAAAATAAGAGATTGAGAAGGATAAATAGGAAGAAAAAAATCATACTTAAATTAGGGAGTGACCTCAGAATAAATAGTGAAATGGCAAAATCCTTTACGGTTCATTTAGATTGAGGGAATGGGAAGGAAATGAAAGAAAAAAAGGCGGAAGGATTGCATTTTACTCGTTTGGATAGATTTATAAGGAGTAGAGAGGAAACAAAGGGGATTGAGAGGGGAACGTCAATCCCCTCTATTTCTTTATTTTGTTTCCTTCCAATATTAGGATGATTGGGAGGGAAAGGAAAAGTTTTTAATGATTTTTTCACGTTTTTTCAAATTTAATCCTAATTTGTTAATAATATATTAAATTACATTAATTTCCTTTCTTTTTTTCTTTCTATCCAAACAAGATTTATTTTCATTCCATTCTTTTCAATCCTTAACTATCCAAACAACAATAAAATTAAACTTATTCCTTTCCATTATATTTCATTCATTCCCCTCCTAATTAGCTATTTCCTTTTCACCTCTCTCTTTCAATCAAAACGGACTGTTAGTTAGCAAATTTTTTTTAAAAGAAATTCGAGGAATTCGGTTCATTTTGGGTAACCCGAACCTGAATCGACTCGAATCAATCGGTTTCGATTTTTTATTTTGGTTTTAATTTTCTTTTTGGTTCAAAAAATTTTGGATTGCAATGAATCGGTTCGGGTTCGTTTGTTCGGTTTTCGAATTTCGAATTTCTAAGAGCATCCCTAACCTCAATGGGCAAGAATGCTCTATCACTTCATTGTAAACAATGTATTTAAAAAACTACAAAGTTGAGCTTGCATAATGCTAACCCTCGAATATAGAAACAAAGCCCTAAATAGGCGTTTTCGATGTAGTGCACGTTCTCTTTTAATACACGCACATATGTAACATTCCTGAATGAAATTGAAAAAAAAAATCTAATCCTTAAAATTTGAAAACTTACGAAATAATCCACAAATCTTTTTGTTACATTATATGCCTTACTGTTTTATGAAATTCCAAAAAAATAACTAAAATGCCAATGTTCGTACATGCCACTTTCAGTCTAGTTTAGCGTCCAAAATTAAACAGAGATAGACCTGGCAACAGGTCGTGTTGCGTCTTAGCAGTTTTCGGGTGTGTAGGTCGGAAAATACCCTAGAGGGGGGTGAATAGGGTTTTAAAAACTTAATGCGGAATTAAAACATTTTTAAAATATTTAAGCAAAGCAACTTAGTTAAATAAGTTTATCAAGAAAAACAATCTATTAAATAATCAATCCCAAGAATAAGCAATAATATAAGCAACTTCAATCAATTAATATAACAAATAAACAAAGAGATTGAGTAAGAAAGATTGAACCAATTTGAAGTCGAAGATTGTTTGTCCACACGGTTCGGTTTGTTCCTCCAACTTCGCGCTCGGTTAGTTCTCCGAGAATTTCCACTATAACCGATCTCTTTCTGGGTGAAGATCAAACATCTACAAGTGTATTCTTATCACACACTCTCACAAGTATTGAAAACACCTTCAATACTTTCACAAGAAATCTCTCTTGCTAATATATAAGATACACCTCTCACAATTATGATTCAAATGAGTTTTGGTGACAAACACCAATGTACAATATCTCTCTTGTATATGACAAAATACAAATGAAGCTCACACTAAGAGATATCAAAATTGATTAAAATATATAGCTCAAAAATGAAGAATATGATCAATAAAATGAATTGAATACTTGAATAACTTTGTATATATGTAAAATAAGTTTGTAGAATGATTTAAGTGTGTTAAAACATGTCTAAAACATCATATATATAGCTTGCAAAACCATATGGCCGTTGGGGATGATTAAGAGAGGTTTTGGCTCCAAGGTACACATTTTCAAACTTTCCAACAGCTAGTTTTGACAAAAGAATTCAAAATTGTTTTGTTAATTTCTTCCAATTAGACCGTTGGATCATGCTCAAATTTTAGTCAAAATTGCCAGGAGATGTTGTCTAACTACTGTAAAAATTTTAAAATGATCGGAGTTCGAGAAGGCCTCCATCTTACCGTTAGATCAAAACTAGACAAAAATTGAGCGAATTTTAAATGTAAAATAAAAATATTTTTGCAATTTAACAATTTAGTTTCAAATAAAATTCTAATGATTTTTGAACCTCAAAGATATGTTTCTAAGATACCTATTTTTATTAGAGCTTAAAATATGATCATTTAAAATTAATATGAATTTATTTTGAAACTCGGTTTTTGTAAAATGATGTTTTTCAAATAAATTCAATTTCAAGCTAGTTTGAATCAATCTTTAAAAGATGTAAGAATTTGTTTGAGCTATAGTGATTTGATCAATAAAGTATCTTTACATAAAATCTAAGCACTCACTCCATTTAATGATAATTCGAGTCTTCGTGATGCTTGATTTTCTTGTGCGTATCTTTACTTATTTAATGTTCTTGATCCTTTCTTGGTTTTGATAACTTGTAGAACATGTGGAGATCATTCTTGTGCGTATCTTCACTTGCCTGATGATCTAGATCTTTTCTTGGCTTTGTATAGCACATGTATATCACTTGAGTTCATTTCTTGTGAGTAGAGGCGTTTGTAAAGCTTGTGTGAGATTTGCTTCGGTTTAAAGTTACATTTAGTTGGAAGATATATCGGTTAAAATGGCTATCATCATTGGAACAACCGAGTTAAATAATACTTTATTAACTTATTGTAATTATCAAAATAATATTAATTGACTTTAAGATCAATAGGGTGCAAATTTATTAAAAACGTATATCACATGTTAACATAACAGGTGAAAAAAATTTATACATGAACACTATCAATTACTTTATCAAGTAATATGACACAACTCGTTTCACACGTTAAGCTAATCGGTTAGTCTGAGTACATTCAATAACCCGACATTATTAATTCAAAAATAATATAAATATGCTTCAAAAGGGTTCTTAATGGGTCATAGCGGGTCTTAACATGTTTAACGGGTCTTGTTTTTAACAGATTTAACGGGTCTTGCTTTTAACGAATTTGACTAGTAAATCTAAACACAATTCGTCATTAACCGTGTTTCATCGTGTCTATACAATTCGTTATAATTTTGTATTGTTTCGTATCATGTTATCATATCGTATATAACTTTATCAGGTCTTAATTGGCCAAACTAATAGTTAAGGGGGCTCAATTGGAATACAGGCGAGAGTGTATGGGCCAACTTCATATTTCACTCAAAAGACAATTAAAGTTTGCCTCAGCCCTCAAGTTCCTCTTTTATCGATATATATTCTTGCTCAAGAGTACTACTTTCTACTGCGGTTCGAAAAAATTGAGTTATCAGATAGAGAAAGATCTGTTTTTCAGATCCATTTTGACTGAGAATGGACTCGTCGGATGAAGATGAACAACAACAGAGGAGGATACCCATCAGTCAAAGATCGGAGTGGTCGGACGTCACTCCCGTCCCTCAAAACGACGGTCCGAACCCGGTGGTGCCGATATCGTACACGGAAGAGTTCGCGGAGACTATGGACTACTTCCGAGCCGTTTACTTAGCAGATGAGCGTTCCCCTCGTGCTCTTCTCCTCACTGCCGAAGCCATCGGCTTCAATCCCGGCAATTACACCGTAACTCCCTCCCTCTCTTTCTGTCTAACAATTTTGCCCTAGAGAACACAAATTAGAGATTTGCCTCTAATTGCTGAACTTGAATGCTCTGAAAAATATATTTGATTTGTTTCTGAATGGGTGTTCCTAACATATTTTATAGAATTAGCGTTCAGACTTCGGAATCAGTCTTTAGTCTTCAGATTCAGTCATTTAGATTCAGATATGTAAACAAACGCACCCTTTGTTATTATGATATAAATCAACTAGGTCATAACCTGTGCAAAAGGAACCATCAGCTAACAATTGTACCCTTATACATTTTTGTGATTCAAAAACCATTGCCACTTTTTATATAGATAGCTAAGTATAATGCTGAATACAGAGTTGAATGCAAAATTCCAAAGACTACCTTAATAGGAGTAATTTGAAAAATAAACAGAGATGATATGGAGCGATATTTAAGTATCAAGTTTATGTTTTGGGAAAATATGGAGATTTTCGATTTCAAGATAGCAAGTTTTGTTTTGTAATTAACCTTGTTATTGGCGAGAAAATCAGCTTAAATATACTGCCTGTCTTTCAAATCTTTCATATGCGCTTACTTATGTGAATATTAAATACAGATATAATGTATATATTTTATCATGTTTCTCTTTACTTGTGTTTTTGTTTTGCATGCTATATAGGTGATCCCTAGTGTACATTCAATGCAATATTGGATTTGGCATAAGCAAAAATAGTTTTGGCCTAGCATTTCCGGTAATTAACCTAGTTTTGGTAGTCAGAGAAATTTGGTAAGGTACTATTGCCCCTTGTCTGGATAACACTGTTGAAGCCGTCTAGATATAGTTGATAAAGTGGACGGACCAGTTTAACAATGAAGGACTAGTTGAAGGTATGCATAGATAGAATTTGATGGTTTATCAGGTATGGAGAAGAGGGCCCCTCAAATTAAGACTAGTTCCAATGGGCATACAGATTTGGAGTAAATGCATCGCATGTTGATGCGGTAATGTATGTGTCTTAATTAGCATGTCTTGGAATCATTTTTGCTGCTGACCTGTTGCGTGGAAGCTTCCGTGACTCAAATAAAATGAATAAAGGAAGAAGGCGTAGTTTCAAGGTAGATTCATTTACTTTCTCAGTTTCTCGATAAGAATGTACATGAAATAATTCCTTATTTTATGAGGAAGTAGTTCCTTCTTCATTGCATTAGAATTTTAGAATATATGCCATTTTGAATATTTTTTTATAGATGCAATATAGGAGCAGTTATGAGAAAAGGGAATATGTTCTTGTGGTGGTTACAATAATAGGCCACTTAAAGACCTCTAAATGGAGTAGGAATGTTACACAAGAGTGCACACGCATGATGCAACATGATGAAAATAGAAGAGCTAGGAAATAACATAGAAAGAATAATTTGTTAAGAAATTCAAGTATGAGAAAGCATTTTATTGTAGCTGCTCCATTATATCTGTGGACTGACGATGCTAAACTTCTCGAATCGAAGATAGATGGAAGCTGTCTTGAGCAAATTGACCTTAACGTCGCAAACCGAATGTTAGGCCCACGATGACCTTGGGTCACGTCGCACAATTGGCCCCGATAGCTGCCTTCTCCTTGTTGGCTCAAGGAAAATATGTCTTTCTTTCTCTAATCCCAACAATCTCTATTTAATATTTTCCCACCTACACCTATTATAGGTAACTAAAGCAAAATCTAGGGGAAGCGAAAATATGATGGAAGGAGTAAAGGATGACAAAGCGTTGTATAGAGAGTGAGCGAGTCTTTTAACCTTGTAATTTTAGGCATCTAGGAATGGGTTAACAGGAGCTCCGACTACATTCTACCGTCTATGTAGATCAAGCACATGAATTTGTTCAAGAACTCCGAAGAAAATAAGAGCCACGATAATAATTGGCTCAGATTTGGTTAATATCTATAGATTATTGGTCTTTTATCCTTCTTTTCTTTCTAATGCAAGGAAGATAAAGCTTCTCTACAGTATGGGTTTTCTTCAGCTTTCACTTTTGCCCTTTTGCTGTGGGGCTATTTTTGTTGCCAAAACTGGAAGTGGAAGGAAAAGTGTTATCCACGTGTATTCATTTTATCTCTTCCAAAAAAGATAATTCTTGCTTAATAGTTTCCAATATGCTGTCTCTTACCTCTTAGATAACCGTTAGGCACTACCAATACCATCTTGAATCTTAAAAATTGAGGCCGAGCTTAAATGCCAAGATTCTACTTTTTTCAATATTAAATAAGTAACTTTTATTTTATTTTATGGCGGCTTTTTTTTTTTGATCAGAAACAAAACCACTTTATTGATAACTAGATGAAACAAGATACAAGAAAGTGGATGGTGGACCAGAAGTTCACCCGAACAATATACGTTATTTACAAAAATGATATTTGTTATTGACGACCCCAAATAAAATGCCGTAAGCAAAGTGCTCTCTTTTCCATACATGTGAGTAGAGTATTTCTATGTTGTGGACTTAGGGTAACTTCCGTACACCTTTTGAAGGAAATTGAACTTAGTAATAAGAAAGGTTTATATTGCATAGTATCCTAGTTGCAATAGAGGTTCATTTAATGGAAAAATTGATTAATAATGCAGGACATGTGATTGAAAACGAGAATATTTTAAGTATTCTGTTTTCTGTGAATATTTGAGTTGAGGCCTAAAATTTCATTTTTGCTGTGCAGTTTAGACAAAATTTTCTGTTCCAAAACTATTTTCTTAAACCATGATATTACAATGTTAACATGGACTAACTAAAATTATATCCAGATGGCTTAACTTCGACTGTGTTTAGTTTGTTGAACTCAATGCAGTGTAAACCATTTTCAGTATAAAGAGTTTTCCATGCAAAATTTGTTCTGTACTTGTTTGGTTGGCAGCAGAAAGTCAACTGCCCTACTTTTAGTGTACAGCTGGTTCGCGCCAGATTGTTTAAATTAGTGTAGTAGTAAAACAGTTTTCATTTGCTGTGCCAACCAAACACAGTTTTTAATTTGTCTTGCAAATAATCCCCTCCAATAGCATTTATACATATTTTTTTTTATCAGAAACGAAGTTTATATTGATACGATAAATCAAATACAAGCAAATTAGAGACTGCGATTGGATGAGATGTCCAAAGCCAGCCCTAAAACTGAAAAAGAAACAAACTGCCTAAACAAGTAAGACATCCACCACCCGACCAAGCAACAAAAAACGGCTACCAACCTACACTATAAGTCCTACCAACATCATTAACTATATGACCAGGCTAAAAAAGTACTATCCACTACATTAGAGCTGCTTTCCAATCTCTAGCTAAATCAGACACATAAAGACTGCCAAACACACTTGAAGAACAAGCCCACAAAGATGCCGTAGCCTTGACTTTGTGCCAAATCTCCTCCTCACTTTCCTGTTTGTTTTCGAAGATTCTGGAATTTATCTCTCTCCACACACACCACAAAACAGCCATACAGCTACTTCTTCACAAAATTTTAGATTTCTTCTTATTTCCCCTAAAATACCACATCTCAATAAGCAGATTATGCCATGAACTTGGAATAACAGAAACCAAATCTAATTCTCTCCGAATATTGCACCAAATGTAGTGAACAAAAGAGCAATGCAATAGCAAGTGATCTGAACATTCCCCACTCCTTTTGCACATAACACACCACGACGGAGATAAAAGTAGGTACGGCCTTCTGATCTGCAGCAAATCTACCGTACTCACCCTTTTCAGCGCTGCTAACCAAGCCAGCGCTTTCACTTTTGTTGGAACTCCATTCTTCCAAATCATGTTGTATGCCTCAAAATTACCTGCTTCATTGGATCTTGTAATAACCTCAAAGTATGACTTCGTCTAGAATTGCCCAGATTTATCTCCTTCCCACACTCTAGCATCCCACCCATCTCTAGAAACATTACAATTTCCAATTAACCCTATAAGCTCCACAAACTCATTTTCCTCTTCAACAGAGAGATTTCTGCGAATACGAACATCCCACACAAAATCAATGTTTGAACCCCAACAAATATTAGATGCAACAGACGCCTCTGGATGGACAGCCAATCTGAAAATACTGGGGAATTTAACTCCCAAAGCCACTTCACCCACCCACTTATCTCTCCAAAACCGAATCTTTTGAGCTGTTTCCTACCTTATATTGAATATTTCCAACGAATTTCCTTAATCTGCCAGAAATCGCCTTTCAAGGGTTGCGATATGTCCCCCTGGTCACCGCATTAGAAGCCCATCCAGTTTCCTGAACTCCATATTTGCTTCTAATAATAGACTGCCAAAAAGCATTTTGTTCTTCCGGAAAATGCCATAGCCACTTTCCTAACAGAGCTTCAATTCTTTTGATCAAATTCCTGATTCCCAACCCTCCTGCCTTTTTGCTACGGCTCACCTTCTCCCAACCCACTGAATGTTCCCTCTTCCCCCCTTCAAACCCCTCCCATAGGAAATCCCTCAAAAAAATTGCAATGCTTTTGGCTACTGACTACTGAAGCTGGAATTCTAAAGAGGGAATAGCATTTATACATATTTGAACACAGACTTCATTAATTTCATTCTGGCACTTACCTTTTAATTACTAAAACATTGTTTAAATTATCTTTGCTAATATATACATATCTTTTTAAGAATAAAAATGCTATTTCTTGAATATTTTACCTGTAATGAGTTCCTTGTTATATGGACTTACAAGTATATTGGAAAAACACTTGGGCATGTATACAAATATATATTGTGGTTCCATTTTCTTCTCATGCTTTAATAAACTAGCATAATTTGCTTTCATTTTTCAAATATGATACTTTGAGAAAGCAGGAAGTTATGACTAGAGCATATTCATGCAAGTGTTAAGGTTCAGATCCTTCTAGTGATGCTAGCAAATTTCTGAATGACCCTTTTATTTAAAAGAAATTTATATTTAGGATTCATTTCATTGTTTAAGGACGTTTGACTGAACTTCTATTGTTCTTTAACAGGTATGGCAATTTAGGCGTCTAATACTTGAGGCACTCAATGCTGACTTGCACAAGGAATTGGATTTTGTTGATCGCATTGCCTCTGATAACTCTAAAAACTATCAGATTTGGTGAGTGATTGTTGACATTTATTCATGGTTAATACGGGATTAAGAACATTTACTACCAAATTGGAAGATGTTTTGTCTTTTTTTGGATGTCATTATGACTGTTCATCTCTAATTAAGGTTGTTCATGGTCTGACTCAAATCAGTTCTGTAGCTAATCTAGGACCAAACTGAGGTTTCTGGGTTCTTTGATTTTGGAAATGATAGTGAACCTTGGTCTCTACAAGACTAGAACATAACAAACCCTTTGATTCTCACATTGATCTGGCTTTGGTTAAGCTCTGCTTCCAAGTTTTGTTATTTTATTTTGTTCTTCTAAGATTGAGTTAGACATTTTACTCAAAGAAATAATATCAGTAATTGGATTTGAACATTAACCCAAGAAGGGCAGTTAACTTCTTATATTTAATTAGTTTCTTAAAACAACATATATATATGTGTGCGCGCGCGCTCGTGCGCATGTGCAGTTGTTTTAATATATTACAGTATGATTGAACTGGGTTAGGTCCCGTTTGGTGCAGTTCCCTTTTATTTCATTTTTCTTTAACTACCCCCCGGCCCCCCGGGGCCATGCAGAGCATCTTTTGATTTGATTCAGTGTTCTTAATGATGTATTTTTGTAGGCATCATAGGCGGTGGGTTGCTGAGAAACTGGGATCTGAAGCTATTATTGGTGAGCTTGAGTTCACTAAGAAGATTTTCTCCAATGATGCTAAAAATTATCATGCCTGGTCTCATAGGCAGGTACGTCTATTTATTCCATTATTTCAACTTTAAGTTTCCCAGTGTATGAAATATAATGTACTATCTCCATCCCAAATAACGAGTCCAGTATTCCTTTTCTGGCCGTTCCAAGTTCAAGAGTCCAGTTCCCTTTTTTGGACATAATCAATGAACCAAATGTCACGATGAGCAAGTCTTACTCTTAACTAACGATTATGTTGAAAATTGAAATAGCACTTTTAATATGGGACAGAGGGAGTAACACTTTTCTGTATTGACATAGAGACCTATATATATACCGGCTCTCATGCTTTAGAGATGGAATTTCGGGATCAGTGCATTGAGAAGCACAATAGGAGTCGAAATCCCGTTGCTAAAAGCCTTGTCCGCATAAAGAATCAGAGCTGGGCTGTATGTCTATGTGTGTTTTGAAAAAATTAGGATCCGGTTCTTGAGATAGAAACTTTTTATGCGGTCCATGCAGATAACTTTTTTTGGTATTTCTCGGTGATAGATACTAATTTTCTTGGTCAAAGATATAAGAAGGATTTAGAGGCGAATGGTTTCACTATAGATATGATTCACGACAGACCACTATGGCGTCGTTTGATCCATGTAGCCGACCCCACCTAGTGGGATAAAGGCTTGTTGTTGTTGTTGTATAGTTCATCTTTAGTGCTTTGTGTGTTTCCTCTTCTTCCTCCCTTGCATTATCTTTCCCTTTTTTCTTTTCTCTGTCTAATGCTTCTCCAATTAACAAAATGTAATGGAAAATATATACAAGTATACATGCTTCTGCTTGACAGGCCACTATGGCGTTGTTTGATCCATGTAGCCGACCCCACCTAGTGGGATAATGGCTTTGTTGTTGTTGTTGTTGTAAAGATATAATATCTGCGCCGGGAACATTAGTTTCTGTGACCGAGAAATACCACTATCCACATATCGGAGTCCTAGCTAGAGGTAGAGGCAAATACTATAGTATCTGTATCTACCGGGACCGGCATCCTAAAATGTTTCTGTCTTAGGGACAGGATCCTAAAAGCCCTCGTGTATTTTGAGTATAATACTACCATCTTTGTTTAGCTTTTATGAGTTTTTCAATTAACATTGGCAAATTGAGAACAGTCTGTTTTTGGTGCTTTTTATGCAGTGGGTTCTTCAGGCTCTAGGAGGTTGGGAAAATGAACTTGCCTATTGTGATAAACTCCTTGAAGAGGATATTTTCAACAATTCTGCTTGGAATCAGGTATAGGCAAAAGTTTCTGTACCCGTCAGAATACTAGTCAATGTTAATTGCACGATGTGGTTTTGTTCCTGTGGTGCTTTCTCATTCTTTGACATATTACATTACAAACTTCATAAGTTAAAAAAATTTGTTCGGTTCATTAAAAGTCATAAATTGTGTACTGTTACTCGTTCACGAAATGAACGTGACAATATTTTTTTATCAGCATCTGACTTTTCCACCCAAAATTCAGAAAATGCATACAGTTAAAACATTGAGCAAAATAATCTGAAAAAGTAACCTATGATCTGATAATTGCCTGATAGCTTCTGAATCTAGAATTACTATGAAGTTGCTTAATTGTTGAATTTCTTCCTCGCTCCTGGCTTCTGAACTGTAACCTGGCGTGAACTCTAACCTTGCCTGAAATGAAAACTAGTTTTCTATTTCATAATTTTATTTTTTTTTATCGCAGAGAATCCCAATTTTTTTTCCTCTTTTTTTTTTTCTTTTTCATGCTTGACTTTTACTATCTCAATATCTGAATCTAAATATATATCCAAGCTGCAGATCAGATATTTCTCGTGTTTAATTCCCATTGCATAGTTCACTAACATATTAAGAAGATTTTGCATGTTAATCAGTCCCCAAAAAGGAATTATTATCAAGTAAAATTTCTTAATTAAAAATTTTCATTTGTTTACAGAGATACTTTGTCATAACAAGATCCCCTCTACTGGGTGGCCTAGAGGCCATGAGAAAATCAGAAGTAAGCTACGCAGTTGAAGCCATTACAGCCAAACCCGAGAACGAAAGCCCATGGAGATACCTTAGAGGCCTCTACAAAGACGACCCAAAATCTTTGATAAACGATCCTCAGATCTCTTCAATATGTTTGAAAATTTTGAATGACAAATGCAACCATAGATTTGCTCTGAGCATGCTTTTAGATCTTGTGTCCCATGGCTTCCAACCAAGCCAAGATCTGAAAAATGCCGTAGATGCTCATATTTCAGAGTCTGATCCACCCGATTCAGATTTTGCGAAAACAATCTGTTCTGTTTTAGAACGAGTGGATCCCATGAGAGTAAATTATTGGAACTGGCGTAAGAGCACGGTTTAGCTGTTGTATTTTATTTTTCAATTAGTGCAGGCTTGTGAGTTTGCCTATGGTTCAGGATATTTAACTTCTAGTCAGGATATGATTCAGGTGTTTAACTTCTGGTCAGAATATTGTCTTTTAACCTCCTTTATTTTTGCCTTCTCTATTTTGGGTGATAAATGTATGGAGCAACATTTAATTTCTAACTTATTTTGGATGAATCTTCATTTCTGAATGATCAAATATTTGTTTATTTCAACGCGGGTTATAAGGGAACATGTTAAGGAACCAAATATAAAACAAACTTTCTCACCAAGAAAATGACTCACGCTTATTCCTTTTATATAGCTAATAATATGTGCCTCAAGAACTGTTCTTTCTCCGAAAAGCTTCTGCCATATTATACGTATATGTAGCACCACCAGAAATCTCTCGCATTGGGTTCACTTGAACACATGCTGTGATGCGAACACAAAACACTTTTGAATCAGTCATCTGAGGCAATGCATTGCATATATACTTATTCTGGTGGACAACCCATTTCAATAGGGCGATTTTGGATCTATTCACTTCTTTTGTCAATTTATCCATTCTTGAGTTATGGCATATTGAACTTACCGTTGGCAAAGGAACCACATTGACATCATCTATGAATCTCCGGGAGAGAAAAAAGCGACTGCTTAATAATGGTAGCAACTATTTGCACACCACTT
>JAKCWG010000363.1:0-100000 GCA_021464415.1 Lonicera japonica | reverse complement strand
GCCGAATTTACCGGATTCATCATACACAATTCAAGATCTAAGGTAAGATGGTTATATAATTTGATTAAAAATATAGGTGGTATTTGAGCTTAAAATTCAAATTAACAATTTTTTGAGTCAAATTCATTTTTTAGTATTTTTACCGAATTTTACCTAAATTCAAAAAGACCAGTCGACACAAATTATGAAAAAAACTTATTTTTTTTTCATATATAACATGTTGTATAAAGTTATCTCAAAAATTTAAATCAAATTAATGATCTAATGAATTTAATGCAATAAAATAAATTAAAAAGAAAGTATAAAAGATTTAATTTTCTTTTAATAAATTAATTATGAAAATTTAACTCTTTCTAGAAAAGTTTGGAAAAAAGTTAAAGTTCACCCCTTTCTAAAGAAACAAACCCACGTCACTTTTATTTGTAATCATTATATGGCCAAGCTCCACCCCTTTTTTGCCTCCCTAGGATTAGCTTTTAAAAATGGTGAGACTATTTACAACTTTCATTTCTCTTACAAATACCTTTCACTTAATTTTGAGTAGATTTACTTTTAAACACTCTCCTTATATCTCATAAACACTCCCCTCAATTAACATATTTACTTTAAGGTAAAAAAATTAATCTATCAATTTAGCCATGGATAATAAATTAATCACACTTTAAAACCCCCCCCCCCCCCCCCCTCCCACATAATTTATTCACCCTTCCCCCACAAACCCCATTTACTATCCTCACAAACCATATTTTCAAGCAAACCGAGTATTGCATTCAAACTCGGTTCTTGACCATTTTGGCTCCAAAAATCAAAATGTCTACATTAAATTCAAGTGCAAGCATATTAGTTGGTAGTTTGAACATTAAGTAAAAGTTTTGGATATAAGAAGAAAGAACTTGGTGATGGTAAAAAAAGAAGAAGGTGGTGATAATGATGACATTCTAAAGCATAATGAAATAAAATAGGCATGTACATGTTTTTTGGAATATTAAGATGGATTAAATCTCTCATATATGATCTTACATTTATTTAGAATGAAGAAGATGAATGAAACCCACAAAACAGAGTATTTTTTATCATCTATCCAGACGATACTTAGCTCACATGGGGAGGGTAAATAGTCATTTACTCTCTCCACCAAAGGGAGTGATATCCGTAGTTTTGGACTACGCAATACCGTAGCGCAACTTGAGCTTGAAAATAATAGCGGATAATGGACTCTAATTCAGAAACATTAAAACGTTCATCTAATAACCACCATATAATAAAAACTAAGAGATAACAAATTAAAGTAAAAGAGATTGAGGAGACCAAAACATTTAATAAAACTAAAGCATCTTTCATTAGAGAGAGGGAATTACTAATGAGTACACGACTCACACACCAAACTACAACTCTGAAAACCCGATGCCTTCAAACTACTGAGGCCTTTCCTATTTATAGCCAAATGCTACCACACAAACTAAACAACTGGAAAGTAAAGGAAATAATACAGCTATGGAAAAGGAAAAGATTCCTTTCCGAAAAAACTGCACCGGACAAACTTTTTAAAAGTAAATAGTCAAAAGCATAAGCAAACAACTGAAATGGTATAAAGCTAATAAAGCTGACCGACATTTATTACATCAACTTTTTTAAAAGGATGAAAGGGATTTGAGCGAGTCGACTGGGCTGCTGACAATGGGTTGAGAAACGAGTTAATCTGTCTCGTTGCCATCATCATCAAAACTATAATGATCACCAGGAGAGTGGTCATGGTACGGTTCATCGTCTGCTTCATCATCATCGAAATAACCATCATCATCTTCACCATTAAACTAATGCTGGTGTATTTCATAATCTGCTGCATTTTGAACATCTTCGAGATCAGGTTTTCCTTCGTCAGAGTCAGAGCTCATGCCAATGAATGTATCATATTTTGAGCTTTGTTCTCCTTTTTGCCAAAAATGCTTTTGGGCTTAGGAGTAAAGACATTCAAATAGTGGAGCGCAAGAGAGATCATTCATGTCTAACGTGATCCAAGGGTCATTGCTGAACTTAATGTCTTCAGGGACATCTTCATAATCCATATGGTTAAGAGCACACATATTTTTCAAAAATATAACATAATTGACATTATATGGCTCTTTGCTGGATTTTGCTAAATTGGTAGTGAACCATTCAACAATTTCTGAGTTGCTTCCATCTTCATGCGAGGTTCACATAGGACAATGAAATGTAATCAGACAATATCTGTGATGATGAGTTTGGAGTTCTGTTTTCCATTGGTTTACAGATTTTAACCATTGGAAAAAGGTGAGGAGATTAAAAGTACCGCTTGCTGTACCACGTGCCGTTGTAGGATTATACAATTCTCCATAGAGATTTTGTATTTCGGGGTCTGCTGTGGCAATTCTGAGGTACTGGAGAAGAACTGGGACATTAAAGACAAAACCAACAGTATATGCTTTGGTGAGGTACCAAAGAAATACTAAAGCTTGTAGTGGAACTCTGCTTGGACGGTGGATATGAAAGATAGAACAAAATGGGTATTTTGGGTGGAGACGGAGACCACAGAACACTAATCCTAGTTCATGAGGGTAACTTCCAAGAATTTGATCATAAGATCTTTATCTCGGAGTTTAATAGCATGGGTGAGAATGAGATTCTGGATTTCTTCTGGGAGGTAAGGGATTGCTTGCATAGGTTCTAGCTGTGGGTCAAAATCTGAGAACTGAAATGGTTGGGAGATTTGTTTAGAGAAAGTTTCTCTGTCAGGGAGAGGTGGTTTGTTATGGGGTTGGTTGGAAGAGCTTGCCTGATCTGGGTTCATAATGAGGAGTGTGATTTGAATTATGGGAAAAACACACGGTAAGATTTGTGGAGAGTTAGAAGGTTTAGCTTGGTATTTATAGGGTATGCAAGTGGAAAGTTCTTTCGTGTGGGCGATGTGGGATTGCTTTTAAGCATTCCCTTCAATCTCATCTACAGTCCCATATTCATCGGCCACATAATAATATATAAGGGTGGCTTTCATATAATACCATACAATACCATACCATACCATACCATACCAAGTATACCGTGTACTTTATTGAAAATTTGGTATACCGAAATCTATTACCATTGCCATACCAATTTTTTGGTATACCAAAATTTTGATATGATACATGGCTAAAACAAAACAATCGATTGCTCCAAAATACTAAATTAAACCATATATAAATATTGTTACATTATAAATTATAATCAACACACACATCTATCAAATACTTGGAAGTCAAAGAATTGAAGTTTAATATGATTAGAAAAAAAAAGAAAATAAATATTTGAACTAGTCTAAAGGGCTAGGTTGGTGTTGGTGGGATGGCGGTGGTGTAGTGGCCGGGGCAGTAGTGGGGTGGCAGTGTACGTGGTGTGGCAGATTTGAGAGAAGTAAAGAGAAAGAGCGAAGAGGAGTAGAAGAGAAAGATAGCAGCAGTGGATGTGTGGTAAAAGTAAAACCTAAATTAGAATATTAGATAAAGAAATAAAGGAATTGATAAATCCACACCATTCATCTTGTTTTAATCTAATGGGGTATTGATAATTTAGTATCATTTTAGTATTTGGTATAATGACACAATTGGTATGGTACAGTACCATACACTGTGGTAATATCAAAATTTCAGTATGGTACGATATACCGTCAGTAATGAGTTTTAGTACCAGTACCGTGCCAAAATAATTCGATATGGTATAGTACCGATTGGTATAGGGTGTTATGGCCAATTTAAAAACCGACTGAACGGACTGAACCGATCCATAAAACTCCGAACTGAAAAAACCTGAAACCAAAATGTTTGGTTTGATTTTGAGGCAAGCTAGTCTAAAACCGAACTAAACCGAACTGAATCGAATTATGTATATAAACAAATGTTAATACATACTCTATAAGTACACGTTAATTATACTATAATATAAAAAATATGACCTTTTATAAGAACATGATTCTTACTAATTGCATTTTGTAATAATCTTAAAAAAAATCATTAACGCGTGTTCTTATTATTGGATTAACTACACAATACTAAGATTTTTTTTATCATATACATGATAGCAAAATAATTCTTCATTTTACTTAATATGTTTTATTCTTATAAATGTACAAATAAAATTGTAATTAAATAGAAAACATGGTATCTATATACTGCTCGTTATTTCTAAATTTGAATATGAATCATTCTTAAATTACTATTACTATTACATTGTTATGTTAAATTGATTTTAAAATAAAAAAATCAAAACCGAATAAAACTGAACCAAAACCAAACCGAAAAGTTTGGTTCGAGTTTTGGTTTCGAAGATTTAAAGTTTGGTTTGGGTTTAGAGTACCTTAGTTTCTATCCCAACTAAAATCGAAAACACCCCTAGATTGATATTGTACCTACCATTACCAAATTTCGGTATATTTTGGTAATGGTTCGGTTTGATATAGATTGCTACGGCATAAATAGTGTATTTTCCCACCGCTAGTAATATATAGTCTTAACATCACCCCTCTTTGGCGGCAAAGAAACAAAGAGAATCCGCAGACTCTTGTCTGGCGAGTAGTAAGTCGGATTGATTAGAAGGGGAGCAAGGGCGGATCCAGGATTTTTGTAAGGAGTGGGCTGATCTAAAAGGTTATGAGTCAATTTTAAATGAACGGGTTTGAATTTAGGAACTAAAGAAAATTTTACCGGATTTAAAAAATAACGAGTATTACATTATTAAATTGCTTATTTGCCGTTGTTTTGTCATTCATAAGAAATTTTTTTTGAGTGCTGTGCTCACTTCACTAAAATGCTTATTTCATTATTAATTATAATAATCTATTAGAAAATTAGAAAAAAAAAATGAAGACGAAGACAAAATTTCTATAAAAAACAGTGAACAAATGAGTCTACATATATATATATATATAAAATATTATAAAACAATAATGAACAAATGTGTACACACATATATATATGTATTAGATTTGGTAAAAGAGATTATGAAGTGAGTTGGGATAGACTAAAGTATTATAAATAAATTTGTATAGTTGAAGGGGAGCTTGATTTGGAGGAAGCGAAAGAATCAAAGTGGGGTGGTACCAATTGGGGAGAGGGTTTAGGAACCGGTGACCGATGACGATCTCGACAACATCGACTTCCCAGAGAATCCAGTAATGGGTGGCGGTCTGGTGAAAATCATGAGTGACGGAATTGCGCCAAGGAGGAAGTCCACTGTTGCCACGTAAGAATTGGCCGTATCGGGTCTTGAGCTTGACGTGTTTGTTGCCGTTTCTGTTGGGTTCCCACTCGACGGAAGAGTCGAGTCGGAGAGGTAGAGTTTGGAGGACTTTGCAGCCGGCCATGCCAAGGAGGTAGGGCTGATTGGAGGCGGTCAGGTACTTGCTGTGGCAGCTTTTGAGTCGGATTATGTTGTTGTCGACGTACTCGACAGTCCATGTGGCAGCTTTGGAGGAGCTGTAGCGGTCCTGGGTGACAGATTCTTCGTCTTCCTCGGCTGTTAGGTACTTTTCGTGGTGGCTTCGGAGACGGACGGCTTTGGCGTTGTGGAAGAAACCCATTGCTGCTGGTGTTGGAAGTGGGCGGATGTGTTTCTGTATCAATCAAAATTCAAATGGAGATTAATGGAATCAAATTGGAATTTGGAAAGAAAAAGAGATCTGTTCTGGTTCTGAGGTTTTTAAGAGATCCAATAGTAATGTATTTAGGTTCCTTTATATAATATATATGTTAACAAGGCTAACACATCATTCTGCCTACCAGCCTCTTCCAAAAAAATGCCTCAACTTCAACAAACAACCCCCACCCCCAGAAATTAGCCCCCCCAAAAAAGCTTATTAAAGCTTTGATCTGGACACGGTGTGAATTAGTCCAAGCAAATGTAATATCAGACTGGTGTAAAGCGGCACGCACAATAAACAGAAAGGTAACTTATAGAAAACTAAAGAACGATCAATAAATTATTGAATAAATGTAAAATTACCTAATTATCAAAAGGGGGTTGATAGAGGGGTTTTCCAGATATTTTTACTACTTCCCTAGAATCGTCGTAGCATGCGAGTGAGACGAGGACACATTGCAAATAATCTGTTTCGCCATTGCTCGAGTCCAGTGCTTTCGACCATTCACTCTCATCTTTGATCTCATGCATATATTTACTGTACATGTCCTTGGGAGAAAGATTCTTGAGCATTGAGCAATTTGAAAAGACGATGAATTCTAATTTGCGTCCGATTGATAAATCATCAGAAATGCTAACCAATTCAGGTAGGTCTAGAAGTAATATCTTTTCTAAGGCTGAGAGGAAGTCAGAATCAGATTCCAAGCTGGAAGGATCCGCACTTACTAGGCTTTTGACCTTGGGGCAGTTTTCAACTATAAGCTCTTTTAAGTTTATGAGATTACGCAGCAAGGCCAAATTGAAAATCGTAGTCAATTCGGGGCATGTATGAAGCGCCAAGATCTCAAGACAGGACAGACAATGGCTTACAATTGGCCCTTTCCAAGTGCTCTGCAAATTCTTCATGTAATGAACACTTGAGTAACGTAGCGATCCAAGTATGGGTTTTCCACCATTATCACGTTCTTGACAGAAGTCACCTCCATCCTTTATTTCTTGTGGAAATTTTTTCTTTCTCACACCTCAAAGGAAAAATTTCCATGAAAAAAGTCAAAAGTAAGATTTAATCTCACCCCCACTAAACTTATTTTTCAACTTTTCACACAAATTAATTGTTTTTTCTACCATTTTCCATGTTACTATCAAACAAAACCTAAATATTTCAATTTCTTTTTGCTAGAATGCCCTTGCTCACACTCACCCAATGAACTAGTCATTTAATTTTTAAACACCAAGTCTTTTTGTTTCCTCCGTTATTACATTCACCCAATGAATTAGTAACTTGAATATCAATTACTTCAACTTAAATGAGATATATATTGATAGCAAGAATTTAAAATTACTGATATATTTCTTTGGAGCTTTAAATATGGGTGGTACTTTAATAAAAGCGTATTGTTTCTAATCCAAGAAAAAATATGGTCATACAACTAAGGGTTTTATTGCATAAACTTCCACCTGAAGCTGCTTTAATATGTCAACTCTACCCAAAAAAACCAAAAATGGCAACTATTCATTTACCTAAAAAATGGCAGACAAGCCAATCAGTGAACAAGGAGTCCCAGGTGTCCGAAATCTGATTAGCTAAAGCATAACAAGCCACATTATGGACACGAAAATCTCCCTGTCTACAAACATGTGGGAAAATTAGCGACCCTCGGGTAATCATCAAGATCCTTCAAACAAACATACAAGACTGAAATAGAATGAAACCAAAAAGTAAATCTATCTTGGTTTATTTTGAGTATACGACGATTTGATAAATATGCCTCCTTTGGAAAAGTAGCCTTACTTCTTAGGGTTCCGGGGTTCCCAAACAAATGTTATAGATTCAGTTGACATGTGTTTGATTGCACTTATCTTCTCTTCTACAGAAAAAGCTCCAAATTTTCATATATTTCAGTGTTAGTGAAGTTTGAGTGCTTTACTATTTCATAGAGTGAATTTTCATGACACAACTTGAGGTAGCTTAATTTTCACATTCAGAAACAAAACAAACAAATTTTTCATATTTAGATTGTCATGATTTTAGATTCAGTTTTCAAACAACGAAACAAACGCACAAATCTCGTAATTTTTAAAGACATAAAGTAGCTCTTTCGCCTTATCCTTTTAGATAAAGACACTTTTATAAAATAAGAGGATAGGGGCAAATTTGTCAAAATAAGCATACAAATGTGATACGTATAAACAAACAACACCAACAAAACAAACAGATTTTTCAAACTTTAGAAATATATATCAAATCTTTGGATTCAGCATTCAGACAATCAAACAATCCCACCCTAGCTCAAAATAAGAATAAGAAAAAGAAAATACCCATCCGCTTGGTTCTGCAAGACAAATCCCGGCAAATCAGAGGCAAAAGAGAGTGCACCACTCCACCCTTGGATCTTGTCCTTCAAATTCTCGCGTCTTTGATAATCAATTTCTAACTTTAATTGATCTTCGAACCCAGCAAATCCCTCTCCTATTCTTCCTTTTTCATCACAGAAAAGAGGCAAAATCGCATTTCTCCTGCATTCAATCATCATCACCAGCTGGTCAAGGCACCATTTGGAAGAAGCGTAGCTCTCCGACAACAAAACCAAACAAAATTTCGACCGTCCGATTGCTTTCTGCAGATCGGACTCAACATCTTCGGAACCTCGATCGGATCGCCATCTCTGAAGATACGAAGACCCGACTCCACCAGAGCTTTATACAGGTAGTCGGAACTGTTCCGATCTCGATGACTGAGGCTGAAGAAGATGTCGTAGCTATATTTTACAGATTCTTTTGCCCTAGCCATTGAATTGATCTTCAGCCAGCAGCAAGAGTACTCAATAACCTAACCCATTGCTCTATATTCTTGAAAGATAGAAGGCTGAATGGGCGTGAAAATTAGAGTTGATTGGTCAACTCCGATTACTTCCTTAGTGGAGCAGAGCATCTTAAATTTTATTTCGTTGTAGTTTGCACCTAAAATTTGAGTGAGTGTTCTTAAGTCTGTACTTTGTTTTCCCGTCAAAAAAAAAAAAACGTATATACTTTTTTTGAATTTTATCCAAATTTTAATTCAATTTATTTGGTTAATTATGTAAAGAACTTTCATAATAGGCTGTTTTTTAAATTTTTTACTTAAATAAACCACTTTTTTAACTTATTTATTAAACTAAACAACTTTTTAATTTATTTACTAAATTAGTATACTTTTTAAAATAGTGATTTCAAATCACTATTTTTTCAGATTTGACTTAAAATAGTGATTTGAAGTCACTATTTTTTTATTAAAATAGTCATTCAAAATCACTATATTAAAAAATATGCTATTTTAGTAAAAAAGTTGAAAAATAGTTTAGTTTGGTAAATAAGTTGAAAAAGTGCTCTAGTTAGGTAAGTAACTCATGTTTTTCCATCTTAATATCAAAATTTTAATTAGTTTTTGATATCAATTTAAGTATTAAAATATCTAAATCGTTCCGATTTAAACTTTGTCAATTTACAAATCAGCCCCTCAAATATTAAAAAATTATAATAAATCAAAAAATATTTTAATTTGCTTGTTACTTGAAGTGATATATATAAATTAATAATATTCCGAGTATTTTATTTATTGAGTGTATACTATGTGAGGAGTTGGATTAAAGCATAGTCGGATGAGATTTGGAAACTTTGTTTACTTAGGGTGTGTTTGATTGGCTTTTTTTTCTTGAAAAAATATTTTTTTCACTTTTGTTCACATGCTCACATTTTCCACCAAAACAAGGAAAACAAATTTTTTTTTTTTTTTGTTGGGGGGGGGGGGGTGTTTGTATTTATTTTTCAGGCAATTGCACAGTTTTTGAGATAAAATTTTACCTATTTTCTACACTAAAAATGTTATAACTAAAATACGAAATTCAAAATTTAATATTTATAATCTACTAATCAAGATCAATTAAACAAGATCCATCATGATTATAGAATTATGTCAAAAAAAAATACCAATAATTTTTTCTACATTAAAAATGCCATAATACAACCAATATTTTTCGGGTACAAAATTAAAGCAATCAAACACATTTAATTACATTTTCCATTTAACTCAATTCTAGGCAATTCAGTTGCCTGGAACTTAATTTCTTTCCATATAAATTCATACTTGCAATCAAACGCACCCTTAGATATCAATGATGTTATGTTGTTGTCAATTCACACACACACAATGAGATTAGAAAAAAAATATTCTTATTAATCTTACTAGTTTGAGAACTTTGATATTGCATGTGTGTTACATTGCTTAGCATATATGTATTTTGATATCTTTATTGAGTTATTTGCATTGGTGAAAGAAGGAAAATAAATTTTAATAAGAATCGTTTCATTTAAATTTTGTTGGTATATTCACTGCAAATCATCACGAGACTTCACTCGTCCTCTTGGGGGAGTCATGGAGTTTAAAATGCAAGTTGCACGTGCCAAGTACAATCGTGACTCTGCGAAACGGAGTTAACAGTAGTTACTTTTATTTTTTTAGATTTTTGTTAGTTTTGCTTGAGGACTAGAAAAGTAGTAATTTTCATGTGTTTGGAATTAAATTGAAAGATTTCGAAGTAAGAAAAAATTTGCTGCGCTCAACACCTTTGTTCAAGAGAATTCTGGTATTAGTCCGTAAGGAATTTGAAGAAAACTCCAGAAACAAAAGTTTTAGACCTTTGAGTTAACTACGCGTGGACGAAAATCTTGCATCAATCGGAGTTTGGAGTGCAAAATTATAGCAAATATATGATCAACGCGCCAAAGAATTAAATCTAGCGGGCCAAGTGATCCAAGGGCCTAAGACAACAAAACAAGCTTGCAGGCCAAACCAGTTTAGCCATTCTTGATCAAAGCCCATTCTTGTGTTCCTAAGGCCAAACCAACTTAATTAAGCCCAGTAGCCTATCTCAATAATAAAAATAACCCTAAAACTCAACAATTGCAAATATAAAAGGATAGCAGCACAACACGGGAATTCTCCTTTCTTCTTCTCTTTTTATCTTTTTGGAGAGAATAGACCTCAGCACTCAACAACAACATTTAGGGTGTGTTTGATTGACTTTTTTTCTTTGGAAAAATATTTTTTCACTTTTGCTCACATGCTCACATTTTCCACAAAAACAAGGAAAACAACTTTTTTTTTGGGGGGGGGGGGGGGCTTGTATTTATTTTTCAGGCAATTGCACAATTTTCGAGATAAAATTATACCTATTTTCTACACTAAAAATGCTATAACTTAAAATACAAAATTCAAAATTTAATAAAAAAATAATATTTATAATATACTAATCAAGATCAATTAATTAAACAAGATCCATCATGATTATAGAATTATGTCAAAAAAAATACCAACAATTTTTTCTACATTAAAAATGCCATAATACAATCAATATTTTTCGGGTGGAAAATTAAAGCAATCAAACACATTTAATTACATTTTTCATGTAACTCAATTCTATGTATTTCAATTGCTTGGAACTTATTTTTTTTCCATATAAATTTCATATTTTCAATCAAACACACCCTTAGATATCAATGATGTTATGTTGTTGTCAATTCACATATATACAATGAGATTAGAAAAAGAAATATTCTTATTAATCTTACTAGTTTGAGACTTTGATATTGCATGTGTTACATTGCTTAGCATATATGTATTTTGATATCTTTGTTGAGTTATTTGCATTGGTGAAAGAAAGAAAATAAATTTTAATAAGAACCATTTTATTTAAATTTTGTTGGTATATTCACTACAAACAATCATGAGACTTCACTCGTCCTCTTGGGGGAATCATGGAGTTTAAAAGGCAAGTTGTACGTGCCAAGTGCAATCGTGCCTCTGCGAAACGGAGTTAACATTAGTTACTTTTATTTTTTTAGATTTTTGTTAGTTTTGCTCGAGAACTAGCAAAGTATAAGTAGGGCGAAATTTGATATGCTAAGAAATTAGTATATTGTTATACTTTAGAGAGCATATATTTTTATATTTATTGTGTTTTTAGTACTTTTCATGTGTTTGGAATTAAATTGAAAGATTTTGAAGTAAGAAAAAATTTGTTGCGCTCAACACCTTTGTTTATGAGAATTTTGGTATTAGTCCGTAAGGAATTTGAAGAAAATTCCAGAGATAAAAGTTTTAAACCTTTGAGTTAGATACGCGTGAGCGAAAATCTTGCATCAATCGGAATTTGGAGCGCAAAATTATAGCAAAAATACGATCAACGTGCCAAAGAATTAAATCTAGCGGGCCAAGTGATCCAAGGGCCTAAGACAACAAACCAAGCTTGCAGGCCAGACCAGTTTAGCCATTCTTGATCAAAGCTCATTCTTGTGTTTTTAAGGCCAAGCCAACTTAATTAAGCCTAGTAGCCTATCTCAATAATAAAAATAACCGTAAAACTCAATAATTGCAAATATAAATGATAGTAGCACAACACGGGAATTCTCCTTTCTTCTTCTCTTTTTATTTTTTGGAGAGAATAGACCCCAGCACTCAACAACAACATTTTAATTCTTTTTCCTTTCTTCTTTTCTTTTCTTTTCTTTTCTTTCCTTCATTTGTTGCATAGCCTTTATTTTTTATAATATTTGGATGTTTGTTTTTTTTTTAAACTATTGCAATTAATTCATAATTGCTATTTTTCTTCTTCAATTATTTAAGCTTACTTAAGTAAATATTTAGTTTATTTTATTATTTAATTATGTTTTATATTTTAATTACAAGCATGCTAGACTAGGCTATTTTATAGGGTTGAGGATGATTATATACGATTGATTCCATTGCACGTATCCATGCCAATTAATTATACCCATTTAATAATTTAATTTTAAAAATAATTCTTCCTATTGGATGCTACTTTTGATTGATAAAAAATAAGATTGGATTCTCATTATAATTTATTGGATTCAGTTTATGATTTGTTAAAAGCGGATATAAATTATGTTTTGACGGATATAATGAGTATTTTGATTTTATACATACGTCTGGCTGTGGAAGAATTAATAATTGGATTCTAAAAATTAATTGGTCTTAATTGATTTTATTTTTCACATCTAATAGAGTCAAGAGACCAAATTAACGCAAGACAAAGATTAGAGTTTATTAGGCATTAATATTAGGAACATGATATCAAATATATGACTCATCCACCCTAATATTTTATTAATTGATTATTTTTCTAATATTCTATTAATTGATTATTTAATTAGTATTTTATTAATTAATTATTTTATTAGTATTTTTAGTTGGTAAACCATCTTCCAATTTTTAAACTAGATTAGGAATTAATCAAAATTAATGAGTGGTAAATATATTGTAAAATCCCGTATTTTATGAAAAAAAAATATTTATTTAGCGAGAAATAGATTAATTAGATAAAGAAAGTTTGAACTTGAAATTTAAATTGGTTCTAATTCGGAATTAGTTGACCATTGTGCATAATTGTCCGTTATTGCCCCTTTTATATGCTAATATCCTTTGATTGTGAATTTGAACTATGTATATATGGAATCTAGATGAGGGGTTTGTTTCATTTGTTGACTATCTTAATTATGTGTATCTTTATTATCTTAGTATTTTTTTTATTTTTTTTATTTTTGAAAAATCTTACTAAAGTGTAATTGTCGATTTGGGTGTAAAGAAAAAAAAAATAAGAAGGGAGTTTAGCATTAGATTGACCGAATTACCTCCTTGCCATAATTACTATTTTTTTAAAATTGTCAATATTATTTATATTAATTATTTCCTTTTACTATTTTTTTTTTTGGTCAAAGGTACAACTAATAGAATACTCTAGAATTCTACTACATGTAATCAATATATATTTGGGCAAATAAGAGAGGCTGGGAGGAGAGAAAAAAAGGTATAGAGTAGATGGAAAAGAAAGAAACTTGTAGTGGAGAAAAAAAAAGAGAAGACTGATGGTCGAGGTTTATGAAGAAATTAAAAGAAAGAGAAAAAAAAGTAGTAGAGCTAGAGAGGACAGAAAATAGAACCGGCATGGCAAGAAAAAAAAAAACAAAGAATAAGAGCACGGGTTCGCAATATGAGGTAGGAGAGGATACTTTATTGAGTGTTTGTTTAATTTTATTCTTGTTTCAATTATATTGGTATGAATATTTGTTTGTAATTAATTTATGTGTGTTCGTTGTCCTTGCGATTAAGTATGATATTATTATTTGTGTATTATTTGTTGTACAATGATGTCGATATTGTTTCTACGCTTGTTATGAATAAATTAAGTAAAGCTCACGTGTTATCAAGGAAACTACTGGGCTTCGTAGCTCAACCCCACCCCCCCAACATACACTAGGTTTATTTTGTAGGTTTGAAAGATGAAAATTGAGGATTAGAGAAGTTAACGCGTAGTGATTTAATTTGTTAAATGTTGAATCTTTTACATTAACTTTTGTATAAATTATTTGGTTGTTCGATGGGCTGGGATGGGTAGATCCTTTGGCCATTGTATTTTCTAAAAATCTTATATTTTTCTCTTTTGTTTTTCATAAATAAAATTTTATCATTGTGATTTGGAGTGTGGTCATTATTTCATTTTTATCATAAATTCTTTTATTTTTATAAAATTTTATCATTCGCGAGACCCGAAATTTGGGTCGTGACACATATCCAGTTCCTTAGATTTGAACTCGCATTTGCATATATTATACTATATACATTCGTGCACTTGCAGGTAAATAAATGAGTTTTTGACGCAATATCATAACATTTTTCACATTAATTAATAGCAATAAGTGCGAATTAGGAAACTAGCAAAATTCGGTGTCATAACTTAATGATGGATCAAAACAATTACTGTTTTGCTAGACTATACTCTTGTTTTTGAGAATTTGCATTTTATGTTTTGATAATAGGTATGATTATTTTAACAATAATGTAGAAGAGCCTTTATTCCCCGAAAAGAAAAAAGAAAAAAGAAAGCAGAATTTGCTAGGGGCTCTAAAATATATCTATATCTGGTCCCACAACAGGAGGAAGGTAGGAGTTGACTGAAACTTTACCAAGTCTTGCGACTCCACCATCGCCGGCACAATAATTGAACCGACAAATTACGAGAAACCAGAGCTTACACACTAAACAGAGTTGAGATATTCGGACGATCGATCAACGTTTCAGTTCTATTATTCCACTCAATACATCTTTAAGATCTCAAGTCATATTTCCGATTTCCAAAATCTCTGTGCTGTGAAGAGGTACCCATTTTTTTCTTTCTGCATCGATGTTTTGATTTTTTTCTCACTCGTACTAGTTTAGTTCCCCAGTCAGATTTCATATTTTTGTTTACTTGAAGAATGGAATGGTTAAGTCTTTTCTCTTTACTACATCTTGAATGAGATCTCTCTTGAATCGGGTGAGTGTCTCGTTAACTGAGCTAGCTCACTTGCTCATATTTTTACTTTTAAGCTCATAGTTCTACTTTGAACGAGAGATAAGAAGAAAAAAATAATAATGAATGTGGTAGGAAGTTGTAATAAGTTTGATATGCTCAACATCTAAGCTGCAGTGCTGTAGTGGAGTGGTGGTGTATATTTCACCTTCTTCTTTTTTGTTTTTTTTTGTTTTTTTCCGGTTGTATAGTTTCTGTAGGTTTGGGTTTGGTTTTTTGTTGCTGATTGAGGTGGTGGATGTCTTGTTTTTATTTGTCTGTTTTATTTCTGTTTTCCGGGGCTGGATGTGGATATCTTGTCCACTATCAGTTCCTTTTTTGGTAGTATTAGACTTCTTGTTTTAATATAAGCTTCGTGTTTCTGATCAAAAAAGAAGGCTGCATATGCAATTCAAATAAAATTTGACACCACTTTACCTGACGGATTTTATATAAAGCAACTAGACCGGACCTCAGAATTCGGGTGCCTGAAGTGAAATTTATCAATGAGGTCGTCCGACCTAAAATTTTTAGGTCATTTTTTTAAGCAGCCAAATTCAAAGAAAATAAATAAAATAAAATTATTCTATATAAATGATCACTACTTATTTTTTTATCAATGATAACATATGATATTTTTTTATCAATAAACTTTTCCAACTTCAAACTTTAAAAAATTATGGGGCCCTCAAAAATTTGGGGCCTAAGGCAAAGGCAAGTGCCTGTTGCGGCTCACTTCAGGTTTGACTCTAGCAATAGACTTCCTCAAAAGAGGGGGAAAATAATTAAATTTTTGATAAAATTTGGCGGGTATGATTTCATGAACTCTACCAAAACTTTATCAAATAATTAAATCTAAAAGTGGGTGAACCAAAGATTGATATATGTGTGTGTGCGTGTGTGTGCAATTTTTGGCTGTGGAAGAATTTTAGATTATTAGATCACCTACTTCACAGTTGAATTTTTTAATAAAATTTGGTGAAATTGATTAATTTCTTATGCAGATCATTCCCCCACGAAATTTCATGAAAAAAATCAATTATTTAGCCCCTAAAAGGGGAAGTATGTTCTTTGATTTAAAAAGGGGACTGGCTGTATATATATACATATTTATATGTAATGCTGAATTTATGACAAGATTTTATAATCTATCTCGCGTGTTTGATCACACTTCTTTTCTAGGGAAAATGTCAAAAATTATTATGGTGGTGTTTAATTCCATTAATTTTCCTGCAATTTAATTTTCATGGTTTAACTTGTTTTAGGCCTTTAGCTTAATTTTTCTACTTTTCCGTGGAATCCAGCAACCTCCCTCCAAGTTGGTTACTTTAGTGCTGTTTTGGTTCGAGATTTTGTTCTGTCGAGCAATCTAAAATGGTAATTTCACATAAAAAGTTTGAGCGTCATCAATTTATGATTCAAACTATTGTCATGAACTATAATGTTAATTTACTAATTTAGGATTTCAGGAATGAACGAAAACTTGAACCAAATGAGCACTTAATGGAAAGTGATTCCAATGAAAACAACTCCAAGGAAACCAATTATGTTCAACTGGTGCAACAAATCCCACCCTTAATTATTGACCGCAACACTTTAAAACTGTTGGTGCAAGGATTGCTCTGATAACTTTGGATACTGCTTCTTTCAACCCATTTTATATTCTTTTTGTGTTAGATTGATTTACATGGAAAATAATTGGATTTCTTGAAGTGGTTTTACATATGGGCAGATATACAATGTTGACTCATTACCTAACGACTTAACCTTTTGGGTGAGATGATTCCTAACACTTAGAAAATTTATGCTTCAATACACCACACCAAAATAGAAAACATGAAGGGCGCCTTCTGATAAAAAGTTCAAAATTAATTAAAAATCGTACAAATTTTTATGAGAAGGTTGAAAGAAAAAATAAGGGTGCGTTTAATTGCAAGTATGGAATTTACATGGAAAGAAAATAAGTTCCAGGTAATTGAATTGCCTAGAATTGAGTTGCATGGAAAATGTAATTAAATGTGTTTGATTGCCTTAATTTTCTACCCGGAAAATATTGGTTGTATTATGGCATTTTTAATGTAGAAAAAATTATGGGTATTTTTTTTTACATAATTTTATAGTCATGATGGATCTTGTTTAATTGATCTTGATTAATAGATTTTAAATATTAAATTTTTATTAAATTTTGAATTTTGTAGTTTAAGTTATAGCATTTTTATGTAGAAAATAGGTAAAATTTTGTCTCGAAAAATATGCAATTGCCTAGAAAATAAATACAAGCCCCATGAAAAATAATTGCAATCAAACACTACAAAAGTGAGAATTTGGGTGGAAAAGCCATATTTTCCATGAAAAATATGGCCAATCAAACACACCCTAAGTGTTTCAGGTGAGATGTTCTATTACTTTTTCAATTTTTCGAGAGCATACATATTTAATTTCGGATTAACAAATGGGGATAGAGGTGCCAAGGCTTGAACTTGGACCTTCCAGAAAACCAAGATCTAATACTATATTAAGAACATCTCTCCCAAAGCTTAAGCTGTTAGGAGAAGGAACCGTAATAAATATCATGCTTAACACCATGAAATCTATTTCTTTGGGGGTCGGGTAATAATTTTTCCTTGGAAAAAGTGGAAAAAATCTTTCTTCTCTTTTTCCAAATTCTCATTAAAATTAGTTGTTTTTCAATTGTTTTCCAACTTTTATCAACATGGACTAGAAATCTTGAGTGTATTGCATGGAAAAAAAGTACTGTCAAACAGACCCATCCCATAGTATGCGGTTCATTGATTTTTATGGAAAATATTCAAATTCCTCGAAAGTCTTCTACATGTAATGTTCTAAAAATTACTCGGCCAAGAGGGGGGGGGGGGGGGGCTAGTGCCTAGGGGATTAATCGGTCAAACGATTTTTTATTAAAAATATTATTTTAAATAACATAATACTAACAAAAAATTATATACCTTTCAAATTAACATTAATTTTCCTATATTCAACCAATAAAACATGCATTCCAAAAACAAAATAAACAAGTTTAAACAATCAAACCTAAGTGAACATCCCAAAATAAAAGTCCAAACTTTAAAAGCATAAATAAAATTAGCAAAAAGAAAGTAATTAAATTAAACTAATGTTCTAGGCCTTTAGTTCTTCTTCTCCGTATCCTTCTAAGACCCTCTCCTCATTGGACTCAAAATCAAACTCTTCATCTTCCTCTTCTTCCGACTCATCCTTCGACATAAAATCTTCTTCATGATATATTAAACAGGTGTCAAAATAATTGTTTTTTTACGAAATTTGGTATTTTTAACCTAATAATATATTAAACAAGTGTTAAAATAATTTATAGCATCTCAAACTAACAACTTTGATATCAAAATAACAATTTTTAAAAAAAATTAAGAAAAGATAACTAACCTTAACGGCTTAAAAAAGTAGGGCTTGACTGTAGAGAGAAGGGATCGACGGAGGCCAGTAGAGACGACGACGACGGCTTAGTGTGGATGACGTCGGACTGTGTGAGGAGAGGAGAGGAGAGGAGGAGATGGAGATCGATGAGGGTGAGGACTGCGGGTTTGATTAGGTCGAGTGAAAGAGGACTCATAAACGGGTTTATTTTATTTTCTTGAAACTACGTTGTTTTGAAAGGGAAAAAAAGGGGGAAAATTGGCGCCTACATTAAAATCGGCGCGTAGCCCAAAAATCGGCGCCTAAACACAAATGATTAGCCCTAGGCCTAGCAAGGACGCACCAATTTTCGCCTAGGCGCGATTTTTAGAACACAGTCTACATGGAATAACCGTCCTTAGAAACTAGAAAATTGGGTGCATTTTATAACTTACATGGTAAAGAATTTAATCCCCTAGAATTATTTGACCAAGAGCCATGGAAACCAAAAACTTAGGGCGGAGGTGCCTTTTGAATTACATTGTCACCCGGATATATCGACCTAGGTCCGAGTTTAAGCAGGGCAGGCCGCCGAGCCTGAATAAATAAAGTCTACATCAATTAGACCAAGTACACGGCCCAAACTCATTAGGCCCAAAAGTCATATGCCTAAAAGCAAGGCCCAATCCGTTGGCCTATTCTCTATACAACGACCAAGTTCAATGCATCTAGGGGATATCTAAAGAAGTCTCTTACTCAACTATGCAGCTACACAAGATAAAGCTAAATGAATTATTCTCCTAATTATCTTATTAGCTGATAGACTTATTCTTGTACTACTCACTAAGATGCTTGTCTTTATCTAATTCATGTACATCCTTTTATATAAAGGCTCTTATATCCTAAACCCTAGATCGTCTGAAAACCATCTCAGGAACCCTATAAGAGCAACCATCTCCATTTTCGTAGGGCACCACTAAACAAGAGAATAAAAGTGACTGTGGAGGAGCTATCTTTTTAGAACAAACCACGTTATTTCTTGGCGTTGTGGTTTTATTGATTTACTTTACACACAATTCCTAGTCAAATTTGTACATAGGCAAATAATCTGCAGCATATTAAAAGTTGGAAAATTAGGCTAAAGCAAGTTGTCCATGAAAATTGATCCATGGGAAATTATGCACCAAACACCACGAAAGTTGGAAAAAAATGAAATCTTGAGCATCTCCATGGAAAAAAAGTGTTAACAATGTGGTTTTTGGTCTATCAAAAGCGAAAAATTCAATTTTAAGCAAGTAGTACAATCAACACCGATTCCTTGGAGAATTTCTATATACGCATACTTAGGTTCTAGATGTGAATTCATTGGCTCACCATTTTTTACGATTAAGATTTGGAAATTTAGGACTTGGAAGTTAGTTTTTTTTACGATTAGGACTAGGAAGTTTGTCCTTTTATGATGAGGACTTGGTTTGGTCACATGATTACTAGTATAAATATAGGTCTTATTTATTGTTTGTAATCACCAGACAATAGTTTCTAGTTTTCTAGGTAGATTTAGAGAGGAAATTCTACGGCTCTAGAGAGGATGTTCTAGAGAGAGAAAACTAGGGTATGTTTGTACTTTTTTATTTATTAATTTTTTTGATACAAAACATAAAATTTTATTGCCACTTAACGAAAGAGAACAATACATAAGCAATCATGAAAATAAACTGACTAGTGGAAGAGAATTCCACTAGACTAACAACCCCATTGCCTACTAGAAAGAGTCACACTACATAGGACACCAAAAACACACTTAGTTAAGCAAAAAACTATTACAATCAATACTAAACAGAAAGCATTCTGAACTATCTAAAATACCAGACGCCATAGCCCACAGTCCTGTAAAGAATAAAATATGCTCCCCCAAATCCTCAACATAAGTAGATTTCTCTTAAAAAATACGTTTGTTTCTTTCCATCCAAACACCCCAAGCTGCCGCTAGTAATGCGAATCTTCATAGAGCTTTAGCTTTGCCCTGTCCCTTATCAAAGTACCATTTCAATACCACAAACTCTAACCACTTCTTAGGAATAGCACCAACTATCTCGAATGCTTTAAATAACCGTGCTCAAATCTTCTTTACAAACCCACAATGAAGAAGAATATGATCAATGTTTTCATCAAATTGTTTGCACATCACACACCAAGAGAGGGACAAACACCAAAAAGCTTCCTCTTTTGAACCACATCACATGTGTTAACCTTCCCTTTAAGAGCAAGCCAAGCGAACACTTTATTTTGGTAGGAACCCCATGCTTCTAGATAAAACTAGACAATGCAGTTGAATTTGATTGAGAATAGTGAGAAAGGACATTAAAAAAGGATTTACATGAAAATGAACCAAATGGATGAGCCACCTAAGATCTTTTATCAAGATAATTCTGATTTAACGATACACTGGATTAGATCCATCATAGTTGCGAACTCGACAATCTCTTTTCATTTAGATTTCTACGAAAAGACAGATCCCAGGAGAAGCTTGGAGACCAAGAGGAAATCCTTTGAATAAACATGTTCTGATTACAAGATAATCTGAAAATCCTTGGGAATAAATCCTTTAGAGAACTATTCCCTACCATATATCCTCCCAGAAATGGATTTTGTCCCCCACACCCACCATTAATTTAATGTTTTGCATAAAGTCAATCCACACTCTAGAAATCAACTTCCACGAGGCACGAGAAGTGCCATTGATCCCAATGCTTGCATCCCACCCATTAGAATGGAGTCCAATCATCCATAAAGTTTATCATCTAGTGGAATGCGGCATTGTCGATTCTACCTTGTTTACTTGTGTTTGTTGGTGAGTGTTTATTTTTTATTCTCCATTATCATTATTTTAATTATTGTGAAGCCTTTGGGGCATGGTAACTTTGATTACGGTAACATATGGTTTCTTGCGAATACGTTGTGTTAGTAGCTTGGTTTAGTTAGGATTTTTCCATAACAAATTGATATCAGAGGGATAGATTTCAATTAGGGTTTTAGGTATTAAACTATACGGTTAGGTTAGAGAAGCTTTGTGGCAATCAAAGATGTCTATTGAAGGTGACTCACAGAAAATAGGTGCGCCTCAAAAGGAGATTAAAGCACCTCAGGTTAAGATGGTTGTAATCTTGAGAAGTTCGATGGAAGAAAGGTTAATTTCTACATGAGGTAGTGCCAGATGTGCGATATTCTTGTCTAACAAGGATTACACAGAGCACTGGTTGCAGTGTCGGCCAAGCCCATTTCATGGTCTAATGCTAATTGGATAGAGTACGATCTAAATTCATGTAGCACTATCTAGTTGAATCTAGCTTAGAACATCGTGTACTATGTCATGTATAAGACGTTGGCACTTAGTAAATGGAATGAGTTTGAGGCTAAGTATATGACAATGACAATCGATAATCGTGTATGTTTGAATAAGTTTTTCCGATTTGACTATACTAGGGGTAATCGATGAGTGACCACGTTGACAAGTTTAGCAAGATTATCTTGGGTCTTGAAAGTTTGGAAGTCAAAGTGGATGATGAGGATAAGGTTATTCTGGTCCTAAATTCATTTCCAGTCTTGTAAGCATCTCAGCACCATGTTGCTTTATGGGTAACAAAAATTTACTTATGATGGAGTAACAGCGAGGTAATAGCCAATGAGAAATGGCTGAAGGAAAAGGGTGATACTTCCTCATAAACGTTGATGGCCTGAGGGTGGACTAAGAAGAGGCACTAGGGAATACGAGGAAAGTCACGTTTTAAGTCTTGATCTAGGGATGGGGCTCTAGATAAATGTTTCAAGTGCGGGCAAAAGGGACATTATAAGAAGAATTATCCTTCACTAAAAGGCGGAGAGAAAAAAAAATCTGCAGAGATCATTAACATGGTTATTTTAAGAAAGGAAGACTTTAAGAGTATATTGGTGGTGACTCTAAGCAATAGGTTTGCCGGGGGGTGAACTTTAGATAACAGTTGTTCATACTAGATGTGCCTATATAAGATCGAACTTGTTTTATACCTTTAAGGAGTTACAAGTCGGGAAAGTTTGTATTGGCAACAACCACCCGTGTCAGACGATGGGGTGGGGATATGGATTGTAAAGCTGAAGATGCATGACGAGGTTGTCTGTGCTCTAGCCGAAGTCCGATATGTTCCTGATTTGAAGAACTTGATTTCTTTAGGTGCCTTAAACTTGAACGGGCACAAGATTGTGCTCGAAGGTGTAGTGCAAAAAGTTCCCTCAGGCGCATTATTGGTAACGAAATGAAAGGAAGAAGATAAACTTTATTTCCCTCACGGTTGCACTGTTACCAGTAACTTTTTGGTTTTTACCGAAGAGAAAGAAGGCTTGATGAGATTATGGAATATGTGGTTAAGTCATGCTGGGGAGAAGGTGATGACAGTGTTGGGCAAATAGGGTCTACTAAAGGGTGCAAATTGTTGTAAATTAGAGTTCTGTGAGCATTGTGTTCTCGATAAGCAGACTCGGAAAAGTTTGGTATTGCAATTCACTATACAAATGGGTTGCTCAATTATGTTCACATGGACATCTAAGGTCCTTGAAAGACAAAGTCCTTGGGTGGGAATAACTGCTTCATTACCTTTGTAGATGGTTAATCGAGGTGGACATGGGTTTATCCCATGAGGTTTAAAGACCAGGTTTTTCAGGTGTTCTTGAGGTGGAAGGCGATGGTGGAGAATCAGATTGGCAAGAAAAATTAGAAGGCGAGTACATTAGCTTTCTTTTTAAGGATTATTCTCAACAGGAAGGTATTATTTGTCACTTCACCTTGAAGGAACACCACAGCAAAATGGAATAATATAAATAATGAATAGAACTTTGCTGGAAATGGTGAAATATATGCTATTAAATGCTAGGTTAGATGAGTAGTTTTAGTTGAGGCCTTATCCTTTGCTACTTTCTTTGTGAATCGATTGCCATGTTTAAGTGTTTGAGTATAAGAATCCAATGGAGCTTTGATCGGGATCGCATGCTAATTATTACAGTATCCATATATTTGGTTGTTCAGCTTATTACATGTTCCTGATGAGAGACTTGATTCGAGGGCTTGGAAAGCTTTGTTCCTGTGTACAATTGACGGGATTAAAGGGTTCAAATTGTGGTATCTTCAAGAGAAGAAGATAGTGATTAGTAGAGATGTTACTTTTGATGAGGTGTCTATACTCAAAACGTGGGAGAGTCAGTTCTTTCGGTGAAGGGGAGCAGTAGGTGAGCAAAGTGGTGGTGCAAACGGATTAGATTCCTTCGTTGGGTCATTCGAATGCGAATTCAAGTTCAAATTTTGCGGAGGACAAGAACAACATGTATCATAGGTACTTCCATCTTTAGCTCGGGATAGAGAGCTTAGGACTTCCAGAGCACCACAACATTATGGCTATGAAGAGAGTGTGGCTTATGCATTAGTGACTTTCGGGGATGAGCTGTTTTTGTATAAGGAGTCTATGGGTGATAGTGAAGTCGGGCATTATAAGACCTCCATGGACGAGGAGATGCAATCTCTTCATAAGAATAGGACTTGGGAACTTTACAAACTACTAAGTGGGAAGAAGTTGATTGGGTGCAAGTGTGCGTTCACAAAGAAATATGGGTCTTTAGGGTTTAGGATTAGATATAAAGCAAGGTTGGTAGGAAAGAATTATGCATAGAAGGAAGGAGTGGATTACAAGAAAATCTTTTCTCTGGTGGTTAAGCATACTTCTATCTGAGTGCTATTAGCTATGGTGGTGCATTTTGACTTAGCTTGATCAACTTGATGTTAACACTGCATTTTTCCACGGAGACCTAGAGGAAGAGATTTACATATCTCACCGAAGGGGTTTAAAGTTGTTGGCAAGGAAGACTAGATGTGCAAACTTAAGAAGTTCTTATATGGTTTGAAGTAGTCGTCTCGTCAGTGGTTCAACAAGTTTAAACACATTCATGCTAGCTTAGGGCTTACGAGGAGTGAATATGACATTGTGTTTACTTCAAAGGACTCAAATCAGGTGGATTTATTTACTTACTCTTTTTGTGACAAAATATGCTCACCACTTCCCGGAGCATGGTAAAATCAACAAGGTTAACTCAGTTAAGTAGGAAGTTTGAGATGAAGGATTTGGGAGGAGCTAGGAGTGCTTTGGGCATGTAGATGGTGAGAGACAAGAAGAAGGGAAAAATGGTTACAAGCTTTTAGAAGGGAAAAGCCAATGGTTTCCCGATTGCACCACAATTCAAGTTCTTGTCAGCGATGGCTTCAAATTTGGAGGAAGAGGTGGAGTATATGCCACCTTGAAGCCCTTAGAGGCGGGAGCTCTAAAGAGCCATGTCCTTGGGGACTAGAGGGGGTGATGTGCAGGATTGATGTGTTGTTGATCGTGGTTATAGTATAAATGTGTGATTAAAGTTTGCCAAGGTGGAGGTTTGTGAGTTTATTGGCTCACTTTCTTTTACGATTAGAATTTGGAAGTTAAAACTTAGAAGTTATTCCTTTTACGATTAGGTCTTGGAAGTCTAGGACTAGGAAGTTAGTAATGAAGAGAGTGATGGATTAATAAAATTGAGAGAGCTTTTCTCCTTTGTTCTTTAAGAACATGTTGAACAAATCCGATTTGTCCGTAATGTTCATTCGACTTACAATTGATTCATCATCATCAATTGTAGCGTCATTCGCATATACCAAGGTTCGCATCTCTTTATAGGTGTTGGGTCGCGGTGTCCATCAATCCATCTACCCTTATATACCAAGGTTCTTGCTTCTTTATAAATAATGGGTCGCGGTGCCATCCGAATCTGATTGTAAAAACGATCTTTCGACCGTATTTGCTACGGGTTTCGTCACATTGTTGACGTGGTTTGTATCAGTTGGTATCAGAAGAGAGCTTCTATATTCAGATTTATCTATCTTTTTATTTCTTGTTCTTGTTTGAGTTTCAATTTGATTTAAGAAAAATAAAAAAAATAAAAAAAATTAGAAGATATCTATTTGTATGGGCAATATCATCAAAAGGATTTGAGGACAAATCATTTTCAAGAGGAGGGGAGATAATGAAGAGAGTGATGGATTAATAAAATTGAGAGAGCTTTTCTCCTTTGTTCTTTAAGAACATGTTGAACAAATCCGGTTTATCCGTAATGTTCATTCGACTTACAATTGATTCATCATCACCAATTGTCGCGTCATTCGCATATACCAAGGTTCGCATCTCTTTATAGGTGTTGGGTCGCGGTGTCCATCAATCCATCTACCCTTATATACCAAGGTTCTTGCTTCTTTATAAATAATGGGTCGCGGTGCCATCCGAATCTGATTGTAGAAACGATCTTTCGACCGTATTTGCTACGGGTTTCGTCACATTGTTGACATGGTTCGTATCAGTTAGTCCTTTTATTATAAGGACTTGGTTTTGGTCACAGGATTACTAGTATAAATATAGGTCTTATTTATTCTTTGTAATCACTGGACAACATTTTCTAGTTTTCAAGGTAAATCTTGAGAGGAAATTCTAGAGGTCTAGAGAGGAAGTTCTAGAGAGAGAGAGATAGGGTTTGTTTGTACTTAGGTTTTTATCCAATCATCAATAAAGTTTATCACCTGGTGGTTTGCGGTACTGACGTATTTGCTTGTGTTTGTTGGTGAGTGTTTCTTCTTTATTCTCCGTTATTATTGTTTTCATTATTATGGAACCTTTGGGGTGTGGTAACTTTGATTGCGATAACATATTGATTCTTGCGATTCCTTCGCGTTGTGTTAGTAGCTTGGTTTAGCTAGGGTTTTTGGACAACACTAGAATGTCAAAAATTGTAACATTTCAAATATAGTGTAAGCGCATTTGAAGGCATATGCCTATTTGAATTAGGCGTACACCCCCAGGAATAAGATTACCCTGACAGTGATTCAAGGGACATGCCTTAATTCGGATGTGTATGTTACTGGTTGGAGTCTGGAAAGGTACATGACCATAGAACTCCAATTCAGCTTTAGCCAAGGCTGTCCTGCTAGTCAAACTCTTGGCATGAACAATGAGACAATATCTAATTTACCAATTTATGACTCTTGAAAAGCACAGAAGCTCGAAACAAATGGGAACTTCTGACAATGGTTCTTATGACGTGCAGAAGGGAAAACTGATGAGGCTAATTCAACAGTAATATTTCAACGTCTTTAGAAGCCCACAAGTTGCTCTCAAAAGGTCTCCTGTAGGTTGCCACTCAGAAATTTTTTCAAAGCTGGGAATTCCCTGAAGAAGGTATATCAATCTCCTTCTTTGCATGTTTTTTGACTTTATTTATGTGCCTAGCTTTACTCGTATAATTATGTTTCTTCTCTTTCACTGCGCATCAAAATGACAGTCATATGCACTCATATAACCGTGATGTTCATATCTAGTCTAAATATAGTCTCTTTAAGTTAATACGCTATGCATAAGAGGAGATTGGTTGCAAGTCCTTCTTTCACAATTATATGCAAAGAAAATGACACCTTACTTTTCCATAACACGTGCAGTGTCCTTGTGGATCCTCCACAATTTGTTTTATCTAGGACAATTTTCATTTTTGTCCATTAAAAGCTCACACCATTTTTTTGAATGGTCAATTTATACCCTTACCAAAATTTTTTATTTTCCTTTTGGTCACTAGCCTCACCAACCACCACACCACTCTGCTGTCACTAGACCACTGCCAAAGATCCGATGTAGCCTTTGTGTGACGGAGGTGGGGCGGCCATTGGTAAAATATATTTTTAAGACAAAGGAAAGTAAGGTATCCTTCAATTGGAATAATTGTCCGAGGAGCCCTTTAATTAAACCCCTGCCTCTATGCATAAATATTTTGTACAAGAAATCATTGGACTAACTTTTACTGCTACTGTGAATGGCTGAGCATCCGACATGGTAAGTGCATACAAACACATAACCATTCAGATCTATTCATTGTTTTACTTTTTATGTGATGTACTTTTGGGCACACTTTTGAGATTTTTTTTGCGTATATACTCTCATATGTATGTTATGGAGTGTCCTGACTGGCTACTATTGGAACACCTTCTTCGGCATTCTCATTAGCCTTCTTTTACAGCTGTTTGGATGTGGTTCTGCTATTACCTTCATAACCATAATTTTTTTTCTTTGTGTATTATCTGTTTTCCTGATGTTGTAAATGATCTAGAGCTAGCACTAGTTCGTACGTTGTTCTACTATTAGATAGTTTGAATGGGCGTCTTATTAAGCTTAAGCGCTTGTTTTTTTTTAAGTTATATGATCAGACGCCGTGGTTGACCTAGCGTGGTGACAGGTTTCCTAGTGCCTTTGCAAGGCCTAGGCTGCTAGGCGCTAAACGGTCTTTTATCTAGTTAATATTTATTAATCAAAATAGAGGAAGAAATTACATTAATAATTGTTGTCATAATTATATGATTAGCGATTACAAAGACTCCCAAGTGGATATTGGACACAAAATAAACCTTAAGGTAACAGTACAGGGAAGGAGAGAAAAGAAAATAAATTATTAAAGAATTACTCCATTATAATCTCCTATCTATGGTATGTTTTGACCAAAGACAATAAAACAATACTACAACTAAAATAAATTCCATAAATCAGTCTACAATTATAATCTTGATTTCCTGCACTCTCCCTCAAATTGAAAGAGGATTAAACCGTAATCTATTTGCACCATAATATCATGTTTCTTTGATTAATAATTGCTTATCCCCCTTAATATCAGCGTTCTTCTTACTTTACTACGTCATGTGACACATTGAATTGCGGTTCATAGATATAGTAAGGCCCGTTTGGATTGCATAAAATGCCTAATTTTAAAATTGGTTCACTTTCAATTAATGGGTTGTAAATTTGTGCATTTATATAAACTAGTTTTAGTTCACGCGCGTTGCACGTGGTTTTAGTGTTTGACATAATGACAATAATCAAAACATAGTATCAAATGTAAAATTCAATTGATAATTATAAGAAAATCATATAATTGGTCAACTATAGAAAAATGTTATAGATACATGAAAAAAATTGTCGCCTTTGAATTTTTTTTAGTACATAGATGTCCAAGCAGATTCTTAATCAGACATATAGTAGAGTAATATATTTTACTTGTGTGCAAGTCTTAAACTACATGAATAGAAAAATCCTGACTATATGTTCAACTTTTAAACTTGCCATTTCTTGCGCAGAATTTTTCAAAATTGAACTAAAACCATTGCAAAGCCCTTTAGAACTGGTACAAATCAGTTGAACTATTGAAAAACATTAAATTGATATTGTTATGTTTAAGCAAATAAATAAATAAGTTTTACAATATGTAAATTAATATAAATTAAATTTATTGTAATATTAAAGGCAATCAAGTAAAATAAAATTTAATATACACACATTTATGGTGAGTTTTGGAACGAGATTCTTATTTACGCTAAAAGTTTTGTAATTTTAATATGATATATTAAATAGCCTCGTTCTTGGTAAGTTTCTTATAAAATCATATAGAAGCTTTATTCAAAACAACACAAACTCATTACTTTAATTAAGGTAAGTATTTATAAACGCAAAACGGTAAAAATATCTCAACAGCTCAATATAATATAATAAAGGTAGTACTGTCATTCCATTTTTTCCATGCAAAAGTATCTCAACATCTTATTAATTAATAAATGCCTAAGTTTTCACTTTTCAGTTTGTCATAACAGCTTTGACCTTGAGTCCATTTAGGGTGGAAGTTCTAAAGAACAAAACATAACATTCCATTAGAAAATATGAAATACCCTAGTACACAGACTACTCATATGGGCACATTAATAAAATCCACAAAATTTGAATTAATCCTTATCTTACGGTCCAGCAAAAGCATCCGAATGATAATTGCAGTCAATATAAAGGTGCGAAAAAAGAAAATGGTGCTCCGAATTACCTTGAGGATATGCAGAACACGAGAGATGCTTTGCTTGATCGAGAAGCTCCTAATTTGTCTTGTGATTTCCGATATGACTTATGCATGTATATATAAGTTTGCGAATTGAAATTGTAATTAAAATAAATTAGGATGTGTTTTAAGAGATGTAATATTATAGAAAGAGTAGAGAAACAAAAATAAGTAGAGTTTAAACAAAATTAATTTGATAGCATTGTGAATTTCATTTTGAGTAGAACATTTTAATTTTATTTGAATTTGACTTTTGAAAGGAAACAATTTCATTTTGAGTAGAAGATTTAATTTTATTTTGAGTAGAATAAAAGGAGTAAAAGACATAATTAGAATCAAGAAGAATTTGATTTTTGAAATGAAACAAATTCATTTTGAGTAGACCATCGTAACTTTGAATAGACTCATGAAGAATTTGATTCTTGAAAGGAGAATTTCATTTTGAGTAGACATAATTTTATTTCAATTTTATTTTGAGTAGAATAAAAGGGTATATTTGTCCATACAAAAAATGGAAAAAACACTTAAGGTTATTCGTATTTTTATATATAGTATAGACTAGTTTTTGTGCACATGCGTTGCACGTGGTTTTAGTGCTTAGCAAATGCGATCAATTAAGTCTATTAATGAATACGTACATGCCAAGAATTGAATAATTAGTATGAAATAAAAATAATCACAAATAAGCAAAAGCACTGTATCAAGTGTAAAATTTAATTAATAATTATAAGAAAATTATAAACTCGGTCAACTATATAAATACTTATATAAATACATGATAAAAATTGATTAGATATATAAGTGAATAATATATTTTTAACAAATTTTTAGAATTGGTAGATAGTTAATTCTATTAAATGTATGTGGATTATTATGTATAATATCACAAAATAATATAACACTCGTATGAATAATATAGTCTGATGATGTATAAGTTAATATTAAATAGCTTTGTAATTTTAATACGGTTTATTAAATATACATACTTTTGTGGTGAGTTTTGGAAAACACCTAATTCAACACAAACCAAATAAAATAGAGTTTAAATTTATTTAAAATACTAATACTGATATAAAAATATATGGAATTATACACTTTGAAATACTAATACTAATATAATTCTAACTTGTTTAATTATATTAGTTTAACCAAATAAAGTAGAGTTTAAATTTATTTGGAATACTAATACTTTAATATAAAAATATATGAAGCTATATACTTTTTTTTAATGTAAATCTTAAAATCTTATGTTTCAAATCAAGGGCATATTTGTCTTTACAAAAAAGGGGGAAAACACTTAAGTTATTCGTACTTTTATATATAGTATATATATGTAGATATAGATATAGATAATTCAATTCTAATTCATGGAGCGTTCAGAAGACTTAAACGGGAAATTCTGGATGGTAGAATAAGAACGGGTTATAAATTCCTCTACATTATTTGAAATTATGTCTGGTAGTATTACCATCAAGTGTAGACACCAGTCCGTTTGGCTACGTAAATTGCTTAATTTTAAAGTTACTTCATTTTCTATTAATGAATTATAAATCAGTGAACTTGTAAATAATTCATTTCTAATTCATCGATTGTTTGGAAAACTAAATGAGAAATTCCGAATGTTAGAATGTAAACATGTTCTAAACTACTCAAGGTTGTTTAATATTTTGTCTAGAGTCATCAACATTAAGTGTAGACACTTGGATCTCCTCAAAATATAAAGTTGGATTGAATTCCCTAGTTCTAAATTTAAGCAACTTCAAGTTTTACTTGGAATGATTTAATATGAGTTTTCATGAATTATCATATTCGTCATGACTGTGTTCCGGCGGAAAAACAGATTACGATTGTTCAATTTTCACAATCAAACACAAAGAAATGTAAAGATCGCACAATGCCTAATTATTTGTTGTCAATTTGAGGGACAACCAACGGGCTCTGTGTATCATTACGTCCAATAAGAAGTGTACCTGCCGTAATAAATATGAAGGCAGAAAATGTTTTAGTAAGAAGGCATACATGTCTTTAAGCCCCTAAAGAAGAATTAACTATATCGGAGTTCAATTTCTTTTGATCCATTGCATATTTTTGGCTAAATAAGAAAATAATGTGACCTTCACCAACAAAGCTACAATGATTTGAATTGGCCTTCTGCTTTATTGGGGGTATGAAAGAAACATAATGTCTGACCACAATCACGAAGTAAACTTGGCCCAAAGTATAGTAGCCTTGTTGTTCTGTTTCATTCCAGTAAGTAACTAATGTATCCGTTCTCTTCTTCATTTTTTATTTTTTTTTATTTTTTTTGGAGCTTCTGTGGTACAGGTTCTTGGTGTTTTGATTGATGGCTGAACCTGTAGTAGCAGCAGCAACTATTGTTTCTGGGGTGATGGCGTTAAAGCCAGTATGGGATAGATTCAAGGAAGTTTCAAGGGAGATGGAAAAGATTCAGGGAGATTTGACCAACGCAATGCAGAAGTTGTTGGCCAAAAAGAAATCTCATGAGAAAGAGTTACGGTTATGGAACTCTACAAAGATACCATCTGAAGACTACAATAACTGGATTCAAAAAGTGTTTGAGTTGGAAAAAGATGTGACAAATGTATTTGCGAAATACGAAAGAAAAAGAAACAAGTCGAAGTTGTTACATTATATTCCATGTTCAAAGCTATGCAAGAAGATGAAAAGTATGTTAAAAGTGGCAGTTCGCTTGGAGGGCACAGAAGTGGGACACATTTTAGTGCGGAAAGAACCAGATCTGTTGTTGTGGATAGTAAAAGAAGCAAACACCGAGTAATCAAAATTTCCCCACACTTTCTAACCACTGGAGAAGATATTGGATCTGTTAACGAAAAGGAAATTCAGATCATTAAAATACAGGGGCAGATGGCATGGAAGACAACTATAATGCAGACCTTGAACAACCATAAAAATATTGCTGATATGTTTAACTTAGTGATTTGGGTGAATGTCTCCTCGGAGGAAGACAACAGGAATTTCAGCCTTGAGCAAATGCAGCAAAGTATTGTGCGAAGACTAAACCTTGATGTTGAAGGTGCCAGTGATGACAAAGTCGCCGAAATAATACAGGGAGAGTTATGGGATAAGAAGTGTTTGCTACTTCTGGATGGGGTTAAGGAAGATCTCAAATTAAACCAAATTGGGATTGATCTTAATTATGGGAATGGTAGCAAGCTAGTGTTGACAACTACGGTGGGCCATTTTTTTCACTTGCCTGTGGACAAGGAGGTTAGAATTGAAAGATTATCCGATGACGAAGCAATATATATGTTTAAAAAAGTTCTAGGTCCGTCAAAATGTAAATCTTGGTCGGTTATGGCAGGAGTAGTTAAATGCTGCAACAATTGTCCGTTTGTGATAAAAATGATAGCAAGTGCCTTCAAAAAGAAAGAAACAAAGGAGAGCTGGGACCAAGGATATGCAAATTTGATAAGTTTTCCTGATGAGGGTGATGTTGCCATTCAAAAAGTGTATAAATATTTAGAATTTTGTTGTGATCAATTGGAGGGCGCTCAAAAGGATTGCCTTTTGTACTGTGCATTATATCCCGAAGGGAGTGACATTGGTGCAGATTGCTTATTGGATTGTTGGGCAGCTGAAGATTTGTATGGAACTAACAAAGTACGTAACCTTGGGCGTTATATATTGAATGAACTTAAAAAGGTGTCTTTACTGGAGGAGCATGTGTATAGGCATGGAGAATATGTTAGGATGCCAAAATTGATTCGGAAAGTGGCATTGGATAATTTGTTAGCTGATTGTGAACATAAACATTTGGTGAAAATCAGTGAATCAGTACAAGATGCCCCAAGCATGGAAGACTGGAACCAGAAGAATCGAATTTCGTTGGTTGACAATAAACTGACAACGTTACCTGAACGCCCAGATTGTCCAATGCTTTCCACACTAATTTTGCAAAGAAATCAAAGTTTGAACAAAATTCCTAACTTTTTCTTTGAGAATGCTGGAAATCTCCGAGTTTTGGACTTGAGTCATACTGGAATCGCATCACTTCCATCTTCACTATGGAAGCTGAAACTTTTGAAAGTCCTGTATCTAAATGATTGCATTTGCTTGGCGAAGCTTCCATCTGAAATTGGAGAATTTGAGTCTCTTCAAGTGCTCGATATAAGAGGCAGTGGCAGTGGGTTGACAATATACCACCCCAAAATGAGGGTGTGCTCGGGACGATCCACGTGCCTATTCAAAAATTTTTATTCGGGAAACCAAGCCGGGTACATGTACACCTCTAACCAAGATAGAGAAATTGCGCAATTTGAAGCGGTTGCTGGTTTCGTTCAATAATTTTGGCAATGAAATTGATGCTCAATATATCACTTTATTGCGATGTCATTTCCAAGATTTCTACTACATTGGAAGAGTTGGTCATTGATGTGAAATCAGACAAGAAGTGTTGCGGTGAGATGATTAATATGGTGAGAGACAAGGTAGCAGCTACCATGACAAAGCTGACAACTCTCAAGTTTTGCTTTGAAGACGGTGTTGAAGATGTCATAAAATTAGTTACTGATACTCCACAAACCTATTATCCCCTAGCAGATGATCTTACAAGTTTTGTTGAAAAATTAGATGGCTCTGCATCCCAATCATTTCAACTTTTCATCAGTTGCTCGATCTCATCACGTCCTCAAATTCCGATGCATCACCAGTATAGAAGGTATTTGAAATATTGCGAAGGAGAGGCTGTAACCGCTATCAGTGAAGTGCTCACTATAACTGATGCATTTGAGTTGGTTAACCACAATGACCTTGAGCATGTATCTGAGTTTGGGACAGAAAGCTTGGACAGCGTCCAAGGTTTTCTAATTGAAGCTTGCAAGAATATTACTAGAATTGTTGACGGTAATTGTACCATGGACCCACTGCTTCCGAATCTACTGCGTCTATACATAAAGAATTTGCCGAAACTGGGAAGCATTTGGAAAGGTCCTGTGCACCCATGGAGCTTATCAAAACTGAGGACTTTGGTGATTGATGATTGCTTCAGCATAGAAGAGTTATTTATTGAACCAGCAAGTATTGCCATCCTCTCAAAACTGAGGAAGCTAGTACTTCTTAATTTGGCAAATTTGACAAGGATTTTCACAAATGTGTCACCGAAGTGGTCCGCCTTAGAGAAGCTTAAGATAAAAAACTGCCCCAGATTAACAGAGTTCCCTTTCTGCAAAGATAACACAGAGAAGCTGAGGAAGCTAACACTTTGTGGTATGCCGAATTTAGAAATGATTTGTGCATACGAGTCATTCGAATGGCCTGCCTTGGAGAAGCTCAAGATATATGGGTGTCGCAGTTTAACAGAGTTACCTTTCAACAAAGATAACGCGAAGAACTTGAATTTCATTGAAGCAGAGGAAGAATGGTGGAAGGCGTTGCGATGGCAAGACCTTGCGGTGAAAGAACGGCTCCAACTTTGCTGCTCCCTGCAGGTAATGTTTCTTCAGATAAAAAATGATCAAGATTTTTTTTGTTTTGTGATGATGCCTAAGTCTGCTTATTTCAATAGACAACATTACCATCAATATCATAGATGTGTAAATGTCAAAGTAGCTGTGAAAACCACTTCTTTTTTAACATGTTCAATCACATTTCATTATTCATCTCTCTCTCAAAGAATGAACCAAACCAAATGATGCTATTCAACCACTTCACGAATTATGTGGATTTGCACAAAAACTCAAAACTATTCAACTACGTCACACAAGTTTTCATGGATTTCCCAATTTAAAATTCAGGAATGCACAAAAACTTGAAGCAAGTAATTTTTAGTTGTAAATCCATGCTTCAATAGCTAATTTAGTCCTATTTAAGCTTTAACTTGTCCATTGTTCTACATAAATCTAGCCCTGTGACCAAGCTAACTCTTTAGCTAACATCCTAACTAAAACATGAACTTCAATTGAAAGCATCGTGACCTTCAAACTTCAGTGTTTAATATAATTCCTCTTTTTTTTTTTTCAATGTTGCTAGCCGATTGACCAAGATGCAACCACCAACACTGGAAATGGTGGCCCTTAACGCGGTGATTGAAGAAACGTACAAGTATATATGTTGACTATTATGGTGGGAGTTTTAACAGTTCATTTGCAAGAGTGTGTTACTATGATTCCACGGAGTGGTAGATAAATAAAATTTTCTTTTCTCTGTTATTGAAACATTGAACTGAGTGGAACCAATTTGGATATTTTGATCATGCTGGTATGTCTGGTGGTTTAGTATTATTTGAAACAAATTATTGGTTATTGTGTGATTTTCGGCATTGATGAATTGTATGTAATGAACTATTCGATCATTAGTTGTTTGATTATTAGCTTTGTGTGAATTTCATGAGTGCCTAAATAGGATTGACAAGCGCATATTAGGCTTTCTACAAGGACGTCCTTAATTAATTTAAGGATTGTTAATTTCGAGCGATAAACAAACGATTTTTCTCCGCCAAATTTCATCAAAAAATGCATCCCTGAAGTGGGCTAACTAAAAAATTGGTATATATACGCATTTATGACTCTTGAAATTTTAGATGTTTAGCTAACCAACATTTTGGTTGAATTTTTTGATGAAATTTAGTGGAAATAATCTTTACCAGTTTCATCAAAAAATTCATTTGTGTTCTCCTCAAAATGGACAGTCCTTAAGTTAGTTAATTTAAGGATGGTCTTTAAGAGAAATGAACTATTCAAATGACTACTAATACTCCAATATTTTTTACATTTGTTGGTATTTTCTAGTGCAAGAGTATTGTATTGGATGTAAACGAGAGGCTGGGGTTTCTCTTTTTGAGGAAAAAACAGCTATGAATTAAACTTATGAAGAGGATGCATCAGCTTGAAGAGGAGTAACTAAAGACTGATGAAAGAAAGATGGAAAATGACCGAAAAAATTGCTAAGTTTTATAAGAAGTTGGTAAAATAGATGATTGATTTAGTGAGATATTCTATTACTTTTTTTTTTTGGTTTTCCATAGAATCTCATTCTTTAGGTGATACTGAGAAAAATTCTCAATGAAAAAAGAGAAATATAAGAAGACTATATCACCAAAGCAGCTCATCTCTTGTTCCAACTGTTCCTCAAACTTGATTGTATTGTTAATTATTTCCTACAATTTTCGTCAAATGCCCCTCTAAATAAGGGGATGGGGGCATTTTCAAACTTGTCATAATGGTCATTTTCAGCCAAAAATATCTCTAAGAAAATTTCAAGTTTTATGGTTTTCCGATAAATTATAAAATCATCTTACCTTGCGCTTTACGGCCTATTTTTTTTTTTTCTTTCTAGAGTGTTAAAAGGGTTTGAACTTGCATCTCGAGTGCTCACTAACCCTCTTTAAAAATTTGCTTTCACTTTGGATCTGAATAGAAATGTTGATACTTTGGTTAGGCATATATAATATAGAGATTGCAATACAGGCAGTTTTAGAATCTTAACCTGGGTTTGGTTGGAAACTAAAAATCCAAATTTTTAGTTTCCTTATCAAAAAGTTAACTTTACTCCACGCTTTCTAAACTAAACTTCACTTCACTTTAATTTCTCTCTCAAAAAAATTTCGAAACACTATAACTTTAAAGCCAAAAATTGGAATTAGATAAAAAAAAATATATATATTTGAAACCTACTCATCGAGATCTATAAAATAAGATCCATTGTAACTATTTTTTTGAGTTTTTTATGAGATTTTTTGAATTGGTTAAAAAAACTCTAACAAAAACCAAGTTCACTTTTCAACCTACTTTTACACTTTCCAAAATCTCAACTCAAAAACTCAACCAGACATGCCCTTAGTGTTGATTCTTTTATACTTCAAAGTAGCATTATACCATTGATAACAATGATTTTCTTCATTTCACTCTTTTTCTCCTTCTAGTAAAATAACTTTGAATGATATTCATTTAAGTTCTAAACAAACATTAAAAGAAACCAATATTAAACTAGCAAAGAGCAAAAGAAAGTAATATTAAACAAGAACGTTAAATACTAAACTAGCAAGAGCAAAAGAAATTTATATTGAACAGGAATTATCTAATATTAACTAACAAAGAGTACAAGAAAGTTACAGTGCAATTTAACCAACAAGACCACATCACAATCTCACTTCAACACCTAAAAATGCGTGGCTAGAATTACATGTCTTGTTTTTTAAAGAGAGAATTCAATTGACCTTTTTTTTAAAGCTTAATTCGAAAAGTGGGACTACCAATTTGAGACTTTAAAATAAATTAAAACTGTGATTATTAATTTTAAGATAGAAGAAGTATAATTTATTTTGGAAATTTTAGTATATTTGCTTTACGTCATTTTGGAATTGGTATTTTTGGTACGTTAATTCAATAATTCTGATTTTTGTAAGGGTAATACGAGAACTTGTTGTAAAAACCCTATATAAACCAAGTTACTAACACAACGTAAAAGAATCCAAGAAAAAATATGTTATGGCAATCAAAGTTACCTGCACCAAAGCTCCACAATAATGAAGATAATAATAATGGAGAATAAAGGAAAAAAACACTCACTGACAAACACAAGCAAATAAGGTGGTATTGGCAATGTTGCACTCCGTTGGGGTGATAGACTTTATTGATGATTGGATCAAAACTTGAGGACAATGATAAACCTTAGTTTTAATTCTCTAGAACTTCCTCTGTAAACCTAACTTGAAAACTAGAAACAATTGTTTGACATTCACAATGTATAAACAAGCTATCTATTTATACAAAGTAAATATGGGACTTAAATCAAGTCATAGTTGCATAGAACTAGACTTCTGCATGCGTATCGGTATAGCCCCTAAAAGGTTAATATTGATACGCCCTTGTCTAGAACTTGAACCTTGGAAACCTCAATGATGCTTACCAGTATTGCACTAACTGGTGAATACCGGTACACCAGGTCTAGAACCTTTTCCTTAGCTGCTTCAACCTAACATACTAGTAGAGCTCCAGTTGCTATATATTGGTATACAACTCATCAGTGAGCAAACTTTAACAAATCTCCACCTTTGCAAATTGACGAACTTTGATCATATCCTTGTACTCTAACCTATGAACAACAATGCATTAATCCTGCATATCATCCCCTTAGTCCCAAAATACTTGTAAGGTCAATTGTATGTTGGCTTATTCCTTCAACAAAAGCACATTTCAATTATATATAAGTATGTTAAGTCAATTGAGTTTGCCATTGAAGACTTCAAGTGATTCAAGTTACTACAAGCAATGCATTGCAACATAATTTAAACACTTTTCAAATAGCAATTTTACATCACACCACCTAAGGTTTAACCAAAATTTCATGCCAAATTAATTGTTCTTCATCAAAGAACAATAAATCCGGAACCCCTTGTTGAAGAGCAAGACTATCAAGGAGATCAGAGAGAGTCCGTGACGTGTGATATGTTGTGTCCCAAATCGAGCGATTTGAAGAAGAAGTTGTTGAACTAAAGGAGTAAAGGTGATATCTAGAAGCTGTCTTAAGTGATTCAGGGTTATACGTCTGTGTCAGTTAATGGTTAATTGAGTTTGTACCTCTTGTGTTTATTATAGTGAAAATTATTTTTGATAATTACTCATGCATATAAACTCTACTCTTATCTCACACTAATTTGGTCTGGCGGTGAATTAAAATAAAAGAACATGAAAAAATATCAAATAACAAATTACTAGAACGTGAGAGTCATATCTTTAATATCATCTCCCTATGTAGGAATGCATATAAACTCTACTCTTATCTCACACTAATTTGGTCTCTCGACTCTATTAGTGTAGAAAATAAAATCAATTAAGTCCAATTAATTTATAAAATTCAATTGTAATTCTTTCATAATGAAACTTATGTATAATGTTAAAACACTCACTATACTCATCAAAACACACCATATATCCACTCTCAACAAATCATAATAGGAATCCAACTTTATTTTTATCAATTAAAATAGGTATCCAATGTATAGAATTATCTTAACGTAAAAGCATTAAATTTGTAGAGTCAATTGCTTGAACATGTGTAATGGAATTAATTAAATATATTTATCATAACTCTAGCACAAATTTACCCTAAAATACAAGAAATTAAATAACATTTAAAATAAAAAAAATTACTTAACATTAAATAAAAAAAATAAAATATCCAATCTTCGAGTCTTCAAAGGAAAAAAAAATTAGAAGAAGAAAGGAACGAATTCAGCAAAAGCATTGCTGAGCTTGGCTTTAATGTGCACAGCTCCCTTTAAATATATGTGGCACAAAATTCTTTTCGCCACAGCTTCTTCATTTTAACTTTGAATTAATTCATTCATTCGCCACCTGAGAAGCACTGAAAGTAGAAAAATGATAATAATATCTTCTCTAAAAAGTATAAATTAGTAGGTTATAATATACTAATTTTTTAATATACCACTAATTTTCAAAGGAATCTTAAATTTAGTTTCGGTACCTGGAGTTTTATATTTTAGAATGGAACCGCTAAAAATATCTAAAGAGGAAAATCAAGTATCCGTCGGAGATTTCTCTGCTGCACTTTATTTTCTCTCGTATTATTATTATTATTATTATTATTATTATATCGTCGAGAAGGTAATCAATTAAACCTCTCTTTAAATTAATTCATACAATTATATATGTGTTTAAATACTCGCGATGTAGATTTATCATATTTGTTGTTCTTCCACTTTTTAGTTGAATAAATTTTGCTGTCAAAATACTAATATTCCGCTGTTTTTGATATCATCTTTTTAAAACACTGATAAAACTTTTTTAAAACCAAAAAAAGTAAAACAAACATCATCAAAACAAAATTAAACTTTCAAAAATATGGATCGATCAGTTTAATGTAGGAATACTATTTAGATATATATATCATGTCTTCCACGTAAACTGTGATATGCCTGATACACTTTTTTCAAGAGTCCAATTCCATATTAAATGAATTCTTATAAGACCTAATATTTTCTAAAGATTCAAAACAAATAAAAAATATATTTTAGCATAGTTATATGAGGAAACTTTACCGATCAATCTCTCATTTTCAAACAGATAAGATAACTTTGTCACTAATAATTAGACTTTGACAAAACTAAAAACATCGAGTTCAAGAATACAAAATTTTCATCCATTCCCCCGACTTCTCAAATTAGACTTTCAATAAGACATTTTCAAAAAGTAATAAAAAATCAACAAAGGCATACAAGTTTTCCAACACAGAATAAATATATAAGACAACTAAAGAATGAAAGTGCGGAATGGGTAGCCAACACCTTCCCAAGTGGTAATATAGTTCCTGAACCATATAAATACCTAGTTTCATAGACAAACTTGTAAGGAAAATGCTTATTTGTAAGATTTCTCTTTACACAACTTTTTTGTTTATTTTCTTATAAAACATACTAGCGATTCTGAATGAACCCTCTAATATCTAGAATATGATAGAGGAACACATCACCATATAAAAGCGGGTGGACTGTGGGAAGATGCTTTGGCTTTTAAAGCCACCAATTAAAGGTTGGGACTAGGGTTTGCATTTGTAAATTCTCACACTAACGCCTTCCTAATTCGTAACATAGTTTTGAAACCCTACCAAAGTCTTTTTAACTATGGTTTCAACGTCTAAAAGAAAGTTTGTTCATAGGCCATCCCCTACACGTTCTTTAGTTTATTTCCCGTAAAACAAACTTGCGACTTTAAAACCCGTTTTTTAGGAAAACACTTTCGCGACTAATTCTTTTTAAGAGGTAAAACCTTAGATTCTCACACCAGCGTCATTTGAAATGGTTCCATACCGTCCAATTATTAGATTGAAAAGTGAAATAGTGGCCCCTACTCAACGAGTTAGAATCGTTGTCCTTGAAATTGTTGAAATTAAAATAAAATACTCACTATTTATCTACCATTATAAATACTATTTTTATAATTGTGTTTCTAAATGTTACCGAACTTATAACTTGTGCTTATTTATAAATTAAGTTAATTGTCGGGGTGGAATAATAGTTGTGCTCGCAAGCTTGTGAAGCTTATCTCTTTCTTAAAAAAAATTAAAAATTCAAGTTACCCCACATTATAAGACAATGAATAGATGATCGAATGTTCTATTAAGTGAATAAGCCAACAAGAAATAAATGCAGAGCTTTGCTGTATACAGAACACCTGGCATACAAAGTTAGAAAGAAAGAGAGAGAGAAAAATAAATACTATTATGTTTAAATTTTAAGTTTATTTATATATAGTTTGTAAAAAAGTAAGGAGACGTATTTTCATAAATTATGGATTATGCAATAATTACACTATTTATTTTAAACTAATCTTGAATATACAAGTTTAAAAAAAAAATTGGTAATTTTTTTTTGATTGGTCACTGTTCCAATAAAATTAGTTTTTTAAATTGGGGTAGGCTGTGTACTTTTCACAAAATTTTGAAATCTTGTGATTTGATAAATAATAAGATTTTGAAGTATGTGATTTTAAAATTTTATGATTTTCAATTTTTCTGTTCTTTTAAATTATTTTAGATATTCTCATAAGTGTTATATATATATATATATATATTATCAAAACATATAATATAATGTAAGTTGAGTTTGAGTGAAATTCTTATGCATTTACATGTTTTAGTTAGAAAGAGAAAGTTTTAGTGAAAAATAATGGAGGAATTATAGGATTAAAAAGAGATGGGTCAACTTCAAACTTTTTAATTTAACACAAGATTTCCACACCAAAATTGTAATTTAAACCTGCAAATAATATTTTGTTAGTATATAATTAATACTTAAATTGTGGATGAATAATATTTATTTTGTCTTTTTTAGGGAAGAAGTAACCTAAAAAGGTGGAAGAAGCCTATTGAAGACCAGAAAGAAAAGGAAGATAAAAAAGGAATATTCCAATTCAATATACTCTCCTAATTCGAATACAATTCTTTATTCTCTCTTAATTAGAATTCTAATTGAACTCATAGTTGTTATTTGTTATACAATTATAGTTTCCTAAACCTTTTATGCTTCAATCTCTTATTCTTATATATTGACCCATTCTCTAGAGTTATAAAGATAGAAAAAAAAATATAGAAAAGAAGATAGGAAAAAATAGATAGAGATATATAGTTAGAATATAGATATTATTAGAGAATTCTAGAGAAAGAAAATCCTCCATATACTATTTGCCGCGCGGCCGAAGTATTGAAGGTGAAGAAGTAGACAGCGTAAAGTTGTGTAGTACACGCTAGTTTGAGTATCTTGTATTGATCATGTATTGAAGGTGAAAAAGTGGACAACGTAAAGCTGTGTAGTACATGCTAGTTTGAGTACCATAAACAGGGACGCTTTCTAGTTTTCTTTATAATTATCTATAGTTTGTATTCAAGTACTTTAATTTTAAATTTTAATGATGAATTATTATTTTGTTTTAATGTGTTCTTTATTTAATATACTTTGCTAAATTATCTCCCAAAGGGTAGGGATGAAACCGCCATGGATGTGATGGACTTTATCTAATTCGAATTGATTTTTAATTATTCGTCCCAAATTAAAATAGATTTTGAAATTACTATTATTATAACATGTGTTTTCTTTCTAATATTTTAATTATTTTTAAAATAAAGGAAGTATCTCTTGTGATCACTATAATTGGGGATACAGGCGATGCCTATTTTTATTGACATTAGTTTTAAAGAAAGAATGATGGTAATTTTGAATTTGTTTATATAGTAGTGACGAATATTAAAAATATAATTAGATGCTTTTTTGTTTATATCCATGGTGGTAGATTCTCTTTCCTTGGATTTCTTATTATTGATTACTTGGTTGCTTGATTTAATTTATTTAGTTTAGTTTAATTTTTAGTTTCTTAGTTGAAAGATTAATTTCAAAACTCAAAATTTTAAAACTGTTTTAATTTATATTCCTAAAATATTGGATTTCGATAAACTTTCATACTTTTAAAGTATTAACTTTGATTTGGATTAACTCCTACTTATTGGCTATACTAATTCAAAAGTAAGATTTTATTGTATTTAAGCGCAAAATTAATCAACGATGAATTAATTCTAAAAATTCCACTTAAATCAGAATCCCAACCTTTTGAGCAGAATTTGATGAAATTTTCAAATATTGAAATTTATTCCAAAAGAACTCCTAAATTACATAATCACGTGATTTACCGAATTATGTCTTAAAATCACGCGAAAAGAACATAGCCTTATGGCTAAAATTTTGTTTGTTGATTTTTCACTTATTTATTGGGGCCCCGATTATAATTTGGATGCAATTATGGATTATAATGCAGAATTTACGGAGAACTTGGGTCAATTCCTTGATTAATAAAACAATTTCCACTTGATAACTCAAGTGACATGCATCCTAATATCTAATTATTATTTTCTATGATAATGATATGCATCCTAATATCTAATTATTCTTTTCTATGATAATGATATGCATCCTAATATCTAATTATTCTTTTCTATGATAATTATATCAAATCCAAAGCATCAAAAGAACAATCGTACAACATCGAATATAACGAGGTCCTTCAGATTTTGTCATTTATTACTCCCGAGGACAAGTCGACGTAGAATCCACTATTGAAAACAACATTTACAATATATAAACGGCTTATAATACACTAAATCATATCACTTTATATCGTAATTTATCTTCAAATTTACTTCAACATTGTGCTTTGAATCTTTGCAACTTAAATGCACTGCTCCTTACACGCTCGATATACTTTGAATTGCAGCCAAGTGATTGGCACTTGCTTCAATTCAATGATCGAGACTAAATTTCATGTTCAGTGTAGCGATTCAAATATCCCACATCAATAGTGTATTTGAAGATTCTTGGTATATATGTAGGTGCAAGGAACCTAGATGTCAACATAGGCTATCGAGGAACCCAAATAGTTACACATGGTATCAGAGCAAACCCAATACTACTACCATGGAACTGTGCAGATATTGTTGGCCATTGTGTGTTTACCCTAAGGAGGACATTAAGGCTTCAATAGGTTATGTGAATTGAAAAAATTTAATTGATGGAAACCCCAGGTGGTGAATTGGGGATTTTTTGTATCTCAAAAACTTTTGATGTCTCTTTAACTTGGTGTGATTTGTTTTATGGCACTAAGTTAAAGAGATTTTTGTTGAAATAACTCTACTAGCCTTCTTCTCATCCTTCTTTTGATGTCTTTTTAATGGTGTGATTTGTTGTATGGCACTAAGCTAGTTAAAGATATTTTTGTTGAAATAACTCTACTAGCTTTCTTCTCATCCTTTTTGGTCTTGTTCTTGTTCACATTTTCTAAATTTTGGTGATTGTGTCTGGGATTTTGGTGAGTAAGTTACTAGATTTAGTATTTAGGCTAAATGATCAAAAAGTACAACGAATTTTTCACTTTTTTACAATTTGGGTAACATACTTTTTTTCGACATTTTTGACAGTGAACTTTTGTTTTGTTTTTATTTTGTTCACAAATTTTCATTTTTAATAGTGAACTATTGGCGATTTTGTAACTAAAATGAAAACAAAACAACAGGCCACTGCCAAAAATATTGAAAAAAAAGTATGTTAACCAAATTGTAAAAAAAATGTAAAGTTCGTTGCACCTTTTGATCATTTAACCTTTTGGATTTTATTTCTAGTTTGGGATACTTATGATATGGTGGGCAGTTTTTCTTGCTTTTCTCTTTTCTATCAAGTTGATCATTAACAGTGATGATATGAATTTTTCTTTTCTTTTTTTCCTTCCATTTCATGGAGGCCTCTATACAAAATGCCATAAAGATTCTTGTCGGAAAAGTGGTGATATGGTTTTTTGTTTCTTTCATGTATATTTACATAGAATTTTTCATGTTCTCAAAGTATATAAAGGGGAAAACAACAAAAAAATAAAACAAAAATAAGAAAAAAACCTTAAGTTTGATATTGGTTTCAGTTTTGCTCCTAATTTCTTAATTTTGGCAATGTTACCCTCGAAGTTGCTATTTCGTTTCAATTATAACCTTGAGGAAAACAGAATAAAAAAAAAGGACTATTGACATGGCATGCCATGTCCACTTTCTCTCACTTCAATTTTCTTTTTATAGAACTTTAAAATGCAATAACTTTTAAAACAAAATAAGTGTGACACCCCAAATCTCGTTAAGAGGTTTAGACCTCTAGAAAACGGTTAATCATGTTGTCATACGCCAACATCGGGTGTAAATTTCATTTAATATAAAAAGCATTCTTGTTTTTAAACATCAAAAAAACTAATTTCACCATGTGGAGTCCATATAATCAATAAACCAACCTATGAGAATTAAAATCTTTTTCACACAAATTATATCCACATCTAATCAATGTAGAAAACTCACTCCACATCTTTGAAATATTTAACACTACTCTACTAATTATAATATAATATTACATAAAGACCCGAGTCTGGTCCATTAACAAAATGGTACAAATCCATTAACATAGATTTTATTAGTCTCAAACAGATATAAATCCTTAGCCCTTAACATAAAGGACTATAAAGTGGTAAAGGTCATTATAGGCTTCTAGAAAGAAATACCGAACGCCACCCATGAAGCTTAACTTGCACAAAATGATGAAATGAGGGATAAGCCAAATTCGGGCTTATTGGAAACTATATAAGTTATATATATATATATATAATACACGTTGTAAGCAACATGTGCGTACATTTTATACAAAAACAAGGTTTTATATAATAATAGAGTTCCATACATGAAAATAATTCAATGCAAGTCATACATCGCATGTCCAACCTAGCCACTAGGATGGCCGTCCTAGTAAATGGAAGCTACCCAATCAAACCACACTAGTCCTACCTCTTTGGCCCGCCTATAACTTATACGCATGAAACTCCTCGTTCGACGAAGTAGTCAAATTAATATGTTTCATGTAATTAGATTATTAATTTCCTAAGGATCGTTATGATATGGCAATCATTACTTCCCACTTGATTATCATATATGATGAAATCCAACACCTAATACAGTAATTATAATATAACTTCATAAGCTTTTCACTTAGTGTTTCACTTTGTTTATTAGTGCATTATGGAATTTGGTAACCATGTCCCAACTACCAATACATGGCTACGAGGCTCCTAATTAAAGGTTACCATGTGGTTATTAACACATTATGGGAAACAGTCAAACCACAAAAACCTAATGGATAATTGTTAATTAAATATTATATTCTCACTTTCATCATTAAATCTTTAAGTATATTATGAATACCGCCTTCCTAGTCAAAGTGTAAGTTCGAGTCTCACCCACAGTCCCAATATAACAACAAGAGAAATAAATATAATAACATCCACTAAAGATATAAAACAACATCAAATATAATAGTAATAAATGCATAAGGGGCAGTTGACTAAGCCTAGAGCATCGATCCCCGAAAGAACCCAAACTCTAAACTACTCATGTCTTCTCCAAGTGAGCGAACCTCCTAGGAACTAGGTCATAACTTATAGTTCATTTAGAGTTATACCCACACAAGACATTTTCTCAAGGACTACCTTCCAAATTATTAACAAGAAAAACACTCGTACAGGCAAATTCTTCCAAGGATGGAACTACTCTTGGAGACTTCCACCTTATAAGGTGAGCATCTAGTCGTAGTGCTACTACACTCCTGAACACATAGTCTATTTATAGAGCTACATGAAGCTACTTCACCGTCAGGGAAATTCCTAAGCCCAGGATATCATCTAGTGAGAAAGCAAAATACATCAATATAGTAAAACAAACATCAATACGAACTTATCTTGCTATTATCGAGTCCCACAACAATTTGCCCTTTTGGTATCTTAAGTAGGATATGTGAATATTATAATTCGATTCTTGTGTGCTATTGCAATTACTTTACAACTTTTTGTGCTTGCTTTAAAAATCGGGATTTTGGAGATGGGATGAAAACAATGTGTTTCCTAATTCGCACAGGATTTTGGAAATAAGTGTGAGTGTGTGATTTGAAAAAAAAGAGTTTGATAATAATAGATGCAATGAAACAAATGATCTTGTAAAGCATTGGGCTTTTCAGAAACTGATTCGATGTGGAATCTTATATTTGATGTAATATAAGGCGAGTTGACCAATAGTGTACCATAGTCTATTGATTAAACTGGCATAGATGAAAATATTCGCATAATCGAGTATTTATCACATATACACCGCAATCTATAAGTTAGATTTGATATATAGAGATTATCGATTCCTTCATTTAACAATATCGTTAATCTAGAATTTTGGAAAATTGAAAAAGTAATAATATTATTTTGGAAATGGACTAGGGTTTGTTATATGCCTTTGGTTTTGAAAAGCTATCAAGTGATAGTAATTATGTAAACAAGAGTCTAAATTATAAGACTGACGAATAAATAAAAGATAAGAGAAAAAATTATACTTGATTGAGCCTTCTCGGAGGGAGAGAATATGGGTCTCTTGGTGTGTACCGCAAAATTCCCCTGATTGTTGATGAAAATAATGAATGGAGGAGGTCTATATATAGTTGTAGATTACTTGGAGAGCAAGAAAATATATTGTAACCAGGACTCTAGGAGCTTATCGTTAACCATTCCTACTTCGACAAGTGATGTTCTATTTGTTGGATGATTCTATTTTTTAATATGAATTAGAAATGGAAGTTTTCTAGATCCTTTCAAAATTTGATGCCAATCGGAGTACGGGAAGGACTCATTTTCCTCAGATTGGTACGAAGAGTTTTTTCTGCGTAGAAAACGTACTTGCGAATAACAAGCTCACTTGTTGTACGACAAGTGAAGTTTTATCCATTGGATGATGCTTATTTTTGGATATGTATTGGAAATAGAAGTCTTTTAGAATTTTTCAAAATTTGAAGCCGATCGGAGTTCAAGAAGGATTTTTCTTGCTTGGATTGGTATGAAGAGTTTTTCCAACGTAAAAAATGTACTCGCGTACAACAAGCTCACTTGTAGTACAATAAGTGAAGTTTTAGCCATTGGATTTTTATGAGTTTTTTTATATGTTTTTCCTCTATTTTTCTTCTGCCTTCTATCCGAATTTAAGGTTGACCGGTGTTCGGGAAGGCCTCCGTTTGATTACCCAAAGTGAACTCTCGGTTTTCTGAATTCTAGGAGACCCGGCTGTTGGTTCAAAATGATTTTTGTGTATGTTACTCCTTATGGCATTATATAATATCCCTCAAAGTTTGAAGATGATAAAAAATGGGGAAGTCTCATTGTACAAGATCTCACATGATTTAACGATTTTCTGTTCTACCAGCCTCCGATAATCCCTGTAACTTCTCTTCTGGGTGTCCTTTTTTACTTTCTTCTTTGACTTGTATCATATATATCTAGTATGTGCATCTATGAATTCTCATGCATGTATGTGTGCTCATTTCTTTAGAGATTGAAATTCTTATGAGGGTCGCAAAATAAGGTGTTCATAGACCCTCTTGGCCTAAGTTCTTTGTGAAGCAAAGAAACTAGGTCGATAATGAGAACGCATCATTTTGCGACATTCATATGACTCCTATGTGCTATTTTTGAAATCATGCCATGCAAATGATGTCTTGATGTGCTCGTTTATCTCCGCTGTGGATGGACGGATGATTTCGGGAATGCTCGGGACAAATATGTGCTTTCCTATGAGGACAGTTCTGTTAGCAATTCTAATTTTGTTTTTGACTTGATGTCCTACCGTAGGTAGGGACGCTTCTATCAACAATTCATTATTTTGTTAAACTGATGTAATGGAACAGGTAGGTACCACTCTCAGTTTGTGAGAGAACGGGACCAGGCAGCGGATCCGCTACATGAGAAGCTTCACCATGATTATCTCAGTATTGTCGACCTCAGATTGATCAAGCGGTAGCCCGGTGTTGCAATGAGGAGGCATGATCGGTGGTGATGTCTAACCTCGTGAATTGTCTGGTTTAATCTCTGAAAGCCTAGCCAATCAGTGCCAGCAGTAGATAATCGGAGTGTGGTGAAGAATGGGGAGAAAAATATCGAGGGCTAACTGAGAAATGAATATTTTGCCATAAGTCGCATAATTCTCGGAAAACTATGATTCGACAGAAAAATAAAATCGAAAACTACTTTTGGGTGATTAGGCAAAAATAGACCGACAACAACTTGAGAACTCCGTAGACAGGTTTAGGGTAGGAATATAAATTTTTGGTGTGCCCTTTTAACCTTCTGATTTTAAAAATTAATTTTTTTTGAAAATTAATTTTGGAAAATGATGTAAAATCTATATTTTAGTTGGCTTTTTCCTTCAACAAAAACACGTTAGCTTGTAAATTGTTTAAGTCGTTCGAGATGAAATCTGAAGAATTACAAGCAAGCCAAGTTACCAAAATGATGCACTAAGAATTACATCGAGAAAGACACGGTGAGCATTAGCATTTGAATATAATTTCCTAGGTGGTATTTTAAAAAAAATCCTGCCCTGCTTTTCGGACTAGTACAGTGATTGTACTTGGACCAGTTCAGCGTTTAATTTCTCAGGGAATTAAATTTCGAATTTCGGATTGGTACAGGAATTGTAGTTGCCCCGGTTTGGCAGTTCAGTTGTTCCTCAGTTTTCTTACACTGCAGGCCGGTCCAGCTCTCGATAACTTGGACTGGTCCGGCAAGGTTTTATTGGGCATTAATTTTTTAACGTAAAAATTTATTTTTAAAGTTATTTTTCTAATCCAAAAAGGTTTTTTACTCAAGCTTTTCCCTGTAAATAAAACACATTGTCTTGTGTTAAAAACATACCTTTTACACACTTTTACACATGTTTTGAGAGAGATTTTTAAACCTTAGAGAGAGATTAGAACCTCAAAACATAAAACCACCTCAGTGCTTTTTATACATGCCAAAGCAAGCGTTCTTTCTATAAAAAACAAATCAGATCCCAAAATGCGTGTAATTCGTAAACGGAGTTTAAGAACGATGTGATACGTGGTGAATGATTCGTTGTGAACCTATTAGTGTAATTCAGATAGGAGGACTATACGCACAGAAGTTGAAGACTTTTGTAGGCGATTTGTGCGATTCAAGTTTTATAAGTCTGTGTGATTTGTGATTAATCGAGTCAGTAAACTTTTGTGCATATAGTGGATTGTGCAGGATTAATCCTGCATTGCGGGGATACCTCATTAATTCTAGTATTTTCTTATATGTTTAATTGCTTTATTAATAGCTGCGTACTAGAAAAGATTAAACATGTTTTCCAAAATTAAAATCCATAGACTATTATGGTTTATTTTTTGATTCGATTAAAATTGATTTTTGGTAATACATTTGCTTAATAGTAAACCTAGGGTTAATTTGTTTAATTCACTTCCACGCGTGCCTCGACTCCTTTTTCATTTGGTATCAGAGGAGGTTACCTTAAGTTGCTGGGATTAGATCTTAACCTAGGATTTTATTATTTTTTTCTTAGTTTTTATTTGATTATTATGGGTAAGGATCAAACATCTATCGCTCTTATTCTTGATAGTTTTAATTATTCATACTGGAAAGTTATAATGCGAATTTTATTAAAATCCAAAGACGAACGTATATGGCTTGCTATAGTGAATGGCTAGAAAGCACCCACCATAAGTACCACGATTGAGAATCTTACTAAAGTTGATCGCAAACCTACTGAATCGTGGACTGCTGGTGAATTAGAATCGGCTAAGTGGAACTCTAAAGGGTTAAATTTAATGCAGAGTCATGTAACGAAGGATGAATTTAAAAAGATTGCCACATGTGAGATTTCAAAAAAGGCGTGGAAAATCTTAGAGGTTGTTTATAAAGGTACAAACACTGTCAGAAATTAAAAAATTCTAAAATTCAACGTTTAACTTCAGAATTTGAAACAATTAGAATGAAAGACAGTGAAACCATCACAGAGTTCCATAGTAAGCTTAAAGATATAGTCAATTCTCTATACAATCTGAATGAAATAATTCCTAAACATAGAATTGTAAAGAAAATTCTATGATTTTTGCCATACCGATTCATTCCCAAAATTACTGCTATAGAAGAAACTAAAGATTTAAATAATTTAAAAGCGAATGAACTCTTAGGGCTTGTTTGGTTAGTATTTTGAGTTGAGTTTTTAAAATATGGTGTTTGGTAGAATTTTGAAATATGTTGAAAAGTGGATTTGGTTTTTTTTTTGAGTTTTTTTCAACCAACTAAAAATCTCATAAAAAAATTTCAAAAAATGGTCACAATGGATCTTATTTTATAGATCTCGACGAGTATGTTTTAAATATATATATTTTTTTTAATTTTGATTTTTGAATTTCAAGTTATGGTGTTTTAAAAAAAAATTAAAGAGAGAAAGTAAAGTGAAATAAATTTTGGGAAGTGTAAAAGTAGAGTTGATTTTGAGTTGAGTTTTTAAAATTTGGAGGAAAAAAATAGACATGAACCAAACAGGCCCTTAGAATCTCTTCAAACTTTTGAAGCAAATACTTTCTCCAAATCCTTATCACAAAAGAAAGACAACATCGTTTTCAAAGTTGAAAATTTTCAAAATTCTAATGATGATGACGACCTTGATTTTGATGAAGAAGAGATGGCAAACTTTGCTAAGAATTTTTAAAAAACTCCTTCGGTTGAACAAAACTTCCAAAAATTCTTCTAAACTGAATGGAAACAAAAATTTTGATTGGTCATCAAATCAGAGAAATCAAGGATTATAAAAGCAGTATGGGAATAGTGGTGCTAAGAGCGATGAATGCTTTGATAGTCATGGGAAAGGTCATCAAGGTTGGGAATGTGAGACTAAATTTAAGAAGCTTACGAAAGTGAATTAGTCTAATCGTGCCATGCATGCTACACTTAATGACAATGAGGATGATTTGCAATTTCATAAGGAGAAAGAATATGTGGCTTTTGTTGCTAGTTTGTACCACATGAGTCTTCGAATTCTAAGGGAGAAGAGACCATTGATTTTAACTTGTCTCACAAGTCAGAAGATGCTTTTGATGAAGAAATTGAAGAAAAAATTGATCTTCAAACAGCCTATGACCAGCTATGTGAAGAATTGATTAAGGCCAAGAAGAGAGAATTTCATCTCAATAAAAAGTTAAATTTTTTTGATGAAAAGAAAGAACAAATTCAAAAGTGCGAGGGTTTGATAGGTCAATTGAATGATGAGAAAAGCGCATTCTTAGTCAAAGTGTCTGAATTTGAACTCACAAGACAGTTTCTCCTTGATGAGAATCAAAAGTTAAAAGACAGCCTTATCTCTTTAATTAAAGACAATGCTAGCCTTAAAATTGAAGTTATGCAACTTGAAAGAGAACTTGATAAGGTTAAATTTGTCAACGTTGATCTTGAGAATAGGTCTGAAAAACTCACCCACATGCTTACAAGTCCTGTTCGCTTCTTGAATGATAAAAGTGGGTTAGGTTTTGATAAGTTTGCTTTTAATTCAAATTCCAAGGAAAACCCGTCATTTGTCAAGGCAGACATAGAAAATAATTTCATGAAGAGAAAACCCATTAGGCAAATCCAAGCCATTAAAATTCCTAAACTGGTTTCTCATACACAAGAGAAAGTTCAAGAAGTGATTCCATTTGAATATTACAAGTACACACTATCACAACCTTTTTGGTGTGATTTTTGCAATCACAAGGGTCACTTAAGAGAGTTTTATTGTCAACTGAGGAATTCGTTTTCGAGGAATTCGCCAAAGTTTATCCCCACTAGATCTAAACTCAAACCAAATACAAGATCTTTTAGTTTTGAGGATAGGGTTAGAGTTCGAGTTTTCGAATCTAATAGGATTATCGATTAGCTTAAGGCTTTATGTTTTGGTGGTGGTCCTAGATGTAGGCAATTTGAGGGATATGAGAAGGTTAGGACTTCTAGGGTTTCATAAGTTTGGGTTTTAAAGGGAATCGTTTCACGTACTTAGGTGATTAGGAGTTTGCCTAGCATACGAGGATTGGTTGGTTGGCTATGCTAGGTATTTGCGTATAGGATCGGTCTTGTTTTAGCTCCTTACTTAGATCCCGATTTCTATACAAGTTTGGATTTTCATTGTGAAATTTACTAAACTATTTTAAATTCAAGATTTTCTTGAATAGTTGCATGCAATGTGATTGTTACTGTTCAATTCCGGATATCTTATAAATTTTTATATAAAGGCTTAATTTGAGATATATGTGCTATATTGCCTTAATTGATTAAAACATGTGGTATGTTATTTCACTCACATAAGAGTATGCTAGTATATCCTGCATACTACACGATTTACATTGAAATATTTGAATAATCACATAGGTTAGACATGGTTCTGTAAATTGAAAATTCATAAGCTCCCATATATGGACTATTTAGAAAGAAGTAGTCTAAATGTTGTGATTATATGCAGTGAGTCTTGGTGATGTAGTTTTGAGTGAAAATTTAAAAGACAAGAAAAGTGAGAAAAAAATGTAGATAGGATAGAAAAGGGCTACCATAATGGAAAGAGAACTGAAAGCTCTAAAAATATTGTATAGCTAGCCTCCATTAGGGGTGAAAGTCACCATCAAAACTGAATGATGGCTTGCATAAAAATATCATCAATTAAATGCAAAAATAAATAAATAAATTTGCATGTTTGAGAGAAAATGGTTGCTTCTGGGGGAGAAAATATTAAAAATCTAATGTCTTAAAGGTTTTCTAAATTTTTACGCATATGGGTGCATGAATCTTTCAAGACCCATGTTTATTCGAATTGCACTTTGAATGTTCCAATTTGCATGCATAACGGGATATATTTGAATACTCTTTATCGATTGGCGTATATATACTTACTAGTTGATTATTATACTTTGGCCATAGTACATGTATCAATCTAATGGAAATCATAAGTTTTTTATCTTAATTGATAATTTTTGGATTTGATATATGTATATAGCAATGCATGTTAAGTTATGCTAAAATTGTTTTTTTTTTGACAATTTTTGCTTCGAATCTGAAAACCAGTTTTCTTTGGAAGATTGGAGATAGTTGGTTTCGTTATCTGCTACTCTATGTGTATTCATTCCATGAGTTTCCTATCTTTTCTTGGGGGGGGGGGGAATTCAACACGTTTCGGGGAGGCAGTACATATAAAGGGGGGGTACTTAAGGGGGAGAGATTTGAATTCTTTGCATATTCCATTGTTTTACCTTTTTTTTATTCCTCACAAAAAGGGGAGAATAATTGGTAAAGGGTAGAAGAAGTTATAAGGAATTGTTGGGTTAACGGAGATTTTGATTTCATTGATTTATTTGTTAATTTGTCTCTTATATAACCCAGATGCTTCTCAAAGTTTTGTTTGAGCTTTGGTGTTTCAGGTTAAAGTACAGGATTAGGAGAAGTATGAGTTTGAAGCATCCGATTAAGAGATTCAAGGTGTTGGCATATCTTGCGTCCTTAGTTATTTTGTTATAGGCGAGAATTGATTCAGTTATTGAAATTACGTATGGGATAGCATAGTTAGAGTGATCGAGTCATCGAGTCTGTTAGACTGTATGTATTTTGTCTCGGAATAGCCAAAGGGAGAGATTGTAAAATCTATATTTTAGTTGGCTTTATTCCTTCGACAAACACGTTTGCTTGTAAATTCTTTAAATCGTTCGAGATGAAATCTGAAGAATTACAAGTAAGCCAATCTACCAAAGTGATGCACTGAGAATTACATCGAGAAAAAGATAGTGAGCATTAGCATTAGAATATAATTTCCTAGGTGGTATTTTTAGAAAAATCATGCCTTGCTTTTCGGACTATTATAGTGATTGTACTTAAACCGGTCCAGCGTTTAATTTCTCAGGGAATTGAATTCTAGATTTTGGACCACTACAAGAACTGTGGTTGGACCGGTCCGATAGTTCAGCTGTTCCTCAGTTTTCTTTCATTGTGGAATGATCCAGCTCTTGATAACTTGGACCGATCCAGCAAGGTTTTACCAGGCATTAATTTTTTATCGTAAAATTCCTTTGTAAAGTTATTTTCTAAATCAAAAAAAGGTTTTTGACTCAAGCTTTTTCCTATAAATAAAACCCATTGTCTTATGTCAAAAACACACATTTTACACACTTTTACACATGTTTTGAGAGAGATTTTTAAACCTTAAAGATATATTCAAACCTCAAAACATAAAACCACCTTAGGACTTTTTATTCATGCGTGTGATTCACTAATGGACTTGAAGAATGATGGGATATCGTGGCAAGTGATTCGTTGTGAACCTGTTCGTGCGATTCGAATAAGAAGACTATACACACAGAAAGTGGAGACTTTTATAAGCAACTTGTGCGATTCAAGTTTTGTAAGTCTGTGTGATTTGTGATTAATTGAGTCTGTAAACCTTTGTGCTTGTAGTGGATTGTTAATTATGGTGTTTACTTATCTGTTTAATTGCTTTATTAATTGTTGTGTACTAGAAAAAATTAAACAGGTTTTTCAGAATTAAAATTCATAGACTATTAGGTTTTTTTTTTTTTTTATTCGATTAAAATTGATTTTTGATAATACATCCGCCTAATAGGAAACCTAGGGTTAATTTGTTTAATTCGCTTCCGCGTGAGCCTCGACTCTTTTTTCAAATGACTCATTTTTTTTTGAAAAAATATTTTGAGAAATCAGGAAGTTCTCTCCACTTAGAGTTTGTTTTTATGGAAGTGGTGACAGGGAAATTATCCTTAATGAATTTTAGTGAGGAATTTCTATGGGCGGGGTTGGACAGCCACCGGCCGTACTTGCCAAACTAAGAGTTGGTATGCATGACAAGGCCTTTTGTTCACCAATCTCATGACTTATGATCAGAAAAACATGTAGAAATTCACGTATATTAAGCTGACGGATTCTATACGCAAGCATGGTTTGATGGGTAAGGTTTAGGCTCCCTCATATTTGGCAGATCTTGCTATATATCTCAAGGGCGAGTACATGTAAGGACCTTTTAATATACATTCTCGGTACATGAGTGTTCTCATCATTCGGTATACCTCAGTTTGGTACTAGGCCAAGGAGAGTGGTTCCAGGCACTTTTGGCTAGTGTAGACTCGCAAGTCCACGGCCTAGTTATAACGTTTATAGGGTAAATTCACACTCGCGATAATGTATGATGATAGTGGGTGCGTGCAAAATAACAATGATGGAAGTACATTATGATAAGCGCTTTAGGGTTTGTTTCAGTACTTTTAATTTTTCATTTATGAAAAGATTTTCCTCAAACAATAATTATAAACAAAAAGGGAATCATGGTATCCACCTAAATCGCATCTATGTTATCCTACAACTAAGCCGAAAAGGAAAACAGGCAAACAAAAACGATTATCCACACATATTCTACTCTTATTTAGAGTCTAATCCTCTTAAAAAAATCCCCAGCAAAGTCGCCACTGTGAGAATCCACGTTCTCGCCACCTAAGTCCTCGTGGGTGGTGATTTAGTATTGCTTTGAAAATCAGTTTTAAAAAGAAAAAGAGTCACCACTTTGTTTTACTAAACAAACAAAAGGTTTTTGTAAAAAAGACGTATTTATGGACTAAATATTCTTTCATACACAATGTATGCGAAAACTAGTTGATTTGACGGTTTGGAGATTAAGTTACAAATTGGGAAGTTGTTAGGCATCCAATTCACCATTTCGGTCTCTTAAGAAAGATATTTGCGTGTTATAATTCGATTATTGTGTGCTATTGCAATCACTTTATAGCTTTTCGTGCTTGCTTTAAAAATTAAAATTTTGGGGATGGAATGAAAACGATGTGTTTCCTAATTTGCCCAGGATTTTGAAAATAAGTGTGAGTGTCTGATTTGAAAAAGAGAGTTTGGTAATAATAAATGCAATGAAACAAGTAATTTTGTTAAGCATTGGGCTTTTCGGAAACTGATTCGATGTGGAATCTTATATTCGATGTAATATGAGGCGAGTTGACCGATCGTGTACCATAGTCGATTGATTAAACAGGTATATATGGCACTAGTGCTCTCACAATCAAGTATTTATCACATATACACTGTAATTTATAAGTTAGATTGGATATATAATGATTATCGATTCCTTCGTATAATAATATTGCTAATATGGGATTTTGAAAAAGTAAGAAATTCATAATACTATTTTAGAATTAGATTAGGGTTTTTATATGCCTTTGGTTTTGAAAGTTTTTTTAAAAAAGGGGTTTGAAAAGCTATAAAGTGATAGTAATTATGCAGACAAGAGTTTGAATTATAAGACCGACGAATAAAAAAACATAGAGAAAAAATTATACTGAAGCCCTCTCGGGGGGAGAGAATATAGGTCTCTTGGTGTGTACCATGAAATCCCATTGATTGTTGATGAAAACTATGAATGGAGGGGGGGTGTCTATATATAGCCGTAGATTACTTGGAGAGCAAGAAAATAGAATGTAACTAGGACTTTAGCAGCTTATCACAAAGCCTTACCACTGTTGGATGATACTGAGTTTTGGATATGTATTGAAAATAGAAGTCTTCTAGAATCTCTAAAAATTTGATGCTGATCAAAGTTCGAGAAGGACTCAGTTTCCTCAAATTGGTACGAAGAGTTTTACCCGCGTAGAAAACGTACTTGAGTACAACAAGCACATTTGTTGTACGACAAGTGAAGTTCTATCTGTTGGATGATACTAATCTTTTTATATGTATTGTAAATAGAGGTATGATAGACTCTTTTAAAATTTTAAGCCGATCGGAGTTCGAGAGGGACTCGGTTTCCTCATATTGGTACGAAGAGTTTTTTCCGCGTAGGAAATGTACTTGCGTACAACAAGTGAAGCTCTATCCGTTGGACGATGCTGAGTTTTGGATATGTAAAGTAAATAGAAGTCTTCAAGAATCTTTCAAAATTTGAAGTTGATCGGAGTTCGGGAAGGACTCTGTTTGCTCGGATTGGTATGAAGAGTTTGTTTAGTGTAGGAAACGTACCCACGTACAACAAGCTCACTTGTCATACAACAACTGAAGTTTCAGCTATTGGATTTTGCTAATTTTTTAATATGTTTTCCCTCAATATTTTTTCTGGATTATGTCCGAATTTGAGGTCGATCGGAGCTCGGGAAGGCCTCCATTTGATTACCCGAAGTGAACTCTTGGTTTTCTGAATTTCGGGAGATCCGGCCATTAGATTAAGCTAATTTTTGAGTATTTTACTGTTTATGGCATTATATAATATCCCTAAAATTTTGAGGATGATCAAATAAGGAAAATTCTCATTGTACAAGTTTTCACAAGATTTAATGGTTTTCGATTTTAGCAGCCTCTGGTAATCCCCGTAACTTCTCATTCAGGTGTCCTTTTTTTCTTTCTTCTTTGACCTGTAATACATGTACTTAGTATTTGTGTGTGTATGAATCCTCATGTATGCATACGTGCTTATTTCTTTAGAGATCAAGATTATTGCGAGGGTTGCAAAATGAGGTGTTCACAGCTGTTAGAGTGATATACTAAAAGCTATAATTTTGTTGTTAGTTTGGATATGTTATAAACTCGATTTTGCTATTTTAATGAGAATCTTTATGGGCAATAGTTGCATTGTATTATTTATTTAAATATTGTGCATGTGTGTCTTTTATTCCATAATGTATATGTGAGAATCCGCAAATGCGACCTCCGGGTCTCGTCCCCGTTCGTTGGGCGTTTGAAACGTCGGAAGGGATTCCGTCGCTCCATTTGCTTGGAGTTTGTTGATAATTCATATCGGGTGTCCCTACGTCTATTCTAGATGCAAAGGGGTTCGTTCAGAGTCGCTAGTACGTTTTACGAGAAAACGGACAAAAAGGGTTGTGTAAGGGGAAAGGCTACAGATAAGCCTTTCTTTACACATTTGTCTGCGAAACCAGGATTCTATAGGGTTCGGGAACTATATTACGGTTTGGGAAGGTGTTAAGCACCCATTCCGCCCTTTCGGTCTCTAGTGGTCTTATATGTTTATTTTATGTTGAAAAACTTGGATGCTTTTATTGACACTCTATTACTTTTCAAATGAAAACCCTAATTTCTAGAGAAAACGGGAAAGGGATAAAAGCCTTTGTGTTCCGAGATCCGATGTTTTATTTATTGAAAGATGTAAATACAAATGACAAAACCTTTTACTTTGAAAGAGTATCCCGTATTATTTCCTCAGATAATGACGGTTTTCTCTTGTTGTGATTACTTTTGTAAAAGTTCGAATCTTGTATCGGGACTAATTTAATATGGAACTAGAACTCTTTGAGGAGAGTTATCAGACACGTCGCAGTCTATAAAGAAGACAGGATATGTTGATTCTAATTCCTAGATAAGTCTTATTAGTCCGGGTTTTAAAAACAGAATTTTATCCGGATGATAATCTACTTACTCTTCTGGTTTTGCAAATGGTTTTATCAGGGTCTTTTATTTTGAAGACGGTAGACTATTTATAACTTGGCAATAAGTTTATTCAAATAAAACGTGGACAAAACAACAGAAATAAAACAAGTACACAAATAACCTGTTTTTTGGGCGCATTAGGAATCTAGTACAGCCACGTTGCCACTTCGCTTACCAGGACGCGTTAGAAAAATTGAATTTTAAAAGTTTACAATAAAACTAATATACAAATATCTTATTTAATTATTAGAAGAGACTTTGTTTACCTTCCCGACAAGAATATTAATAAGAAAGAGAATATAATACGGCAGAGAGATCTCCGACGATAATAATCTTCTCCTTCTTCAGATATTTCCGAGAATTCGATTCTCGAGACTAGACACGTCGAGTGTCGAGAATAGATTCGATAATTCTTCAGAAATAAGACGATACTCGAAAATGCTCGTTGCTGTTTTCTGCACTGCTCTGGCGATTTTTCTTGCTGTTTTCAGCTGTGATGTTGGTGACCCTAAACCTTGGGGGCTGCTGGCCTATTTATAGTGGCGAAAAGGTGTATGTCGCGCAACATTCTACTTTAATGATGATTCTGACTCACTGATGAGTCAGAAAGTGGAGTGGTGGGGTGTTTGTCGCGCGACATGTTCCCCAAAAGTTAGGATTGTCATGCGACATACTGGTGTATGTCGCGCGATAATCTTGACTGTCGTGCGACAATCTTGAATGTCGTACGACATTTCACTTTAAAACATGTTTGTTTGGCCAACAGACGCTTCCGGGACAGTCTCGGGTGTTCAGGTGGGTCCCGGAGTTCAGAAACAGCAGTTCTCGAAGGTTGTTAGGGTTCTTGCGGGGGTCACGGATCGGGGTGTCTACAGTATATGATTTGGTGTGTAGAGTATAGCTTACACATAGAAGATCATATCATCGGTTCTTGTGGAATATAAGTTTAATGGTTCACAGTCTTAGATGGAATTGGACACCCATCGGTAGGATTGTAGCACAAGTTTTAGTAGTTTATCTTGAATACATAAAGTGGTATAGTTTTAACTCATTGTGCTAGTACACTTTTTGTGTATTGAATAGGACCAGTTTGGGTTAATTGTTTGTATACTGACTATATAAAACAATTTAAAATCCTATGGTATTATGATTACTTATACTCTTAATCTTGAAATAATTAATAGACATATACATGTAGTGTTTGTTGTTTTGACTCATTAAGAGTGAGATTCATTTATGAATCAATAATCTTTGTGAATTGGATGACGACACTATATGTATGATGAATATTAATTATTGATGGAATTCACGTCTCGGTATAGGGATTGATGATAGTCCCTTTAGAAGCTTATAAGTATTGATCATGTCAAACCCTGCAAGTAGATTATGTTAATTCGACATGTCAAATAAGTAAAGTGGTAGGCTCAAGGATTAAGAATTCATTTAAATATAATTGTCAGTAATTTAATTTAAATGACGGTTATCTGTAATCTTAACGTGGGGAGAATAATAAATATTTAATAACAAGGAGCTCAAAATATAATTTTGAGATAAGGACGGGAGTGCAATTATAATTATTTAATGGTGTGAATTATAATTTATGGAAGGAACTAATTCATTGTAGAATTAGGATTCCAACTTTTCATATGAAGCCCAAACACTTATTTCTCCTTAAGGTCCCTATCGTAGCCTTATATATACGCTGGCCTTGTCTTTTCTCAAGATAGATATAATTCTCATGAGTTAGAGTTTGTTCTATTGAGAGATGAGAAAATCTTGGTGATACCGTAGCCCACACTCGGTGCAAGATTTGATGGCGAAAGGAATACGATATAAGGTCTTTAGGTTTTCGGCACAGCACTCGTAAATCAATCGTAACTTTTGATCGCACTGTTGGATCGGGCTAATTTTTGGATATGTCGTTCAGAACGCAAAGTTATAACTATAGGACAAAAAATTAGGTCGGTCAGAAGTCATGTCGATTGCGAAAATAATCGATTTTCGCAGCCCAGCGAGAATTAAAAAATCCGACTAAATCGCAATCTGATGTTTTCAAACCCTAGTCTCCTCATATGGATCCTCTACATGATCCACAAAGGTGAAATCCCTTTATTCTTACAGGGTTTTAGCAAAAGTTTTTTGTTCAATCTATACACAATATCAAACGATCTTGTATTTATGTCACCATCAATTGGTATCAAAGGAATTGGTTTTCTTTGATACTGCGTACGGATTGAACTAGCTATGTTATCCAGTTACATCTATTCATGCATGTTGTTGTTGGATAGAACGTAGAACTCGCTAACCCTTGTTTTGCAGTGTTCTTGTCCCGCTAGTATGGTCATGTAATTATGTTTTATGTGGTTGGATCCCATGATGTTTTTATTCGTGGTTAATTTTAATGTGCATGATGATTTGGGTTTTATTCACGGTTATAAATTAAATTTAGATCAGATTTGTGAACTTCTTAAAAGGAGGCATAGGATCTATGTAATTTTTTTATAGTTTAGATATAATAGTTTATGTGTGAACTCTTTAAATGGAGGCATAGGACCTTTGTATCTAAGATTGTAGTTTCTTTAACGAAGAACGTTGAAGAAGGCATTTCCACGAAGGTTGATTCCCAACATAGTCAATGAAGTGGCGACATAGGTCGTTACAGGTTTTCAACGGATTAGGGATGATGAAGCTTGGACCATAATAGCAGGGATTTAATTATTCTTATTATTGAATGGTTTAATGCTTTCTGTGATTGTGTGTTGGTTATATGTGTTTAATTATTAGGTTTCTTTATAATTTTGGACAACAAGGATACATGACCATATCTAGATCACCTTTTATTTTATGTTTAGTTCTTGTCAAATTAAAAAAGGGTATATAAATATAAATTTTGCGTAATTGAAAAATATAAGTTTTTTTTAAAAATAGAAAAATAATTTTATTGCACATGTCTTTTATATTTCATACCCTTGAATTTTAATTGATTAGAATTTAATATAAAATTTTCTTACCTTCAGAAAATAATGTTTTAAATACTAAGTGGGTGAGGAATTTTTTCACATAAAAATCCCACGGTCTCCATCATTGATTTGTAGATATTGTAATATATTCTTCGTGTGTGTTATAGTGCTCACCTCCATATCGGAAAGAGTAAATTGCAGAATCATTATACAAATTTCACTAACTGATAATTTTAAATGATGTGATTTATTTTTCGTGTGGGTTTTAGTGCTCACCTCCATATCGGAGAGAATAAATTGCAGAATCATTGGACTAAATTAAATGATGGAATACACTTAGATATAAATAATAGTATGCTCTCTAACTGAGTCTCTACTATTATTTGTATGACCAAAGGACGGCTATTTAAATTTAACTTGACAATAAAGGATTTTCTAGATAGTATATTATACTTGACAATAAAAGATTGTCTAGATAGTATGTGTTGCTTGATGATAAATGATTGTCTAGATAGTAAAATTTAATAGGTTTACATCTATCTAAGAAATAACGAATAATAGACGATCTCATTAACAGGGCATGTTATTCAAAGTCTTAGGCTGCTGGCGAACGCTTTTTGAAATAGTAGAGGGTACTATATTTAAAATATGTGTTCGAAGTTATTATTGGCCATCATAATTTGTATGTGACTCTCAAGTTTTAAAATGGCAAACTCTTTCGATCCACTTTTAATTATTCTCAACTAAAATAAATTGATTGGACCTAATTATATTGACTGAAAAAGGGAACTTGAACATTATGCTTACTGTTAAAGAGTACAAGTTTGTGCTCACTAAATCTTGTCCAGCAGAACCTGGTAAGGGGGCAACCGATGAGGAAACCCAGGTTTGTTAGCGGTGGAAAAAGGCTGATGAGATGGCGTGGTTTTACATTATGGCATTTTTGTTAAATGTGCTACAATATTAGCATTAGTTTTTTTCCACCGCCTAGGATATAATGCTGAACCTCAAAGATATTTTTAGGGATTAGGATCATGCCGCAAGATAGGTTTCGATGAAAGACCTCACGAACACGACTATTGCTGAAGGAACTCATGTTAAGGATCTTGTTTTGAAAATGATTAGTCTTCTGAATGAACTAAGAGATCTTTGGGGCAAAAATCGATGGGGAAACTCAGGTCGATATCGTTCTCTAGTCGCTGCTGGATTTATTTAAGGAATTCCGACAGAATTACAACATGAATAAGCTTTATTCATTGTTGGAGTTTCTTAAAGAATTTCAAGCAGCTGAGGAACTCCTTGGTAAGCTGGCTAGTACTCTAGTGGCTGAGAAAGCTTCAACTTCTATGCCCAAAAACAAGAAAGGAATAAGAAGAATGCATAAGTTGCAGTTCCACAAGGAGCAGTGCGTACATCAGTCACTGATTCTTTAAGAGGAGTAAAAAAGCCTACGGACTAGTATTTTCACTGTCAGTATAAAGTGCATTTGAAGAAAGATTATCCCAATTTCCTAAACCGTTATAACAACATATGAAAATTTCATGTATTTGTTGTTGTATCTTGTTTAGTGGTCTGATCTACCAGTACCTGGTGTGTAGATTTGGGAGCCACTAATCATGTCCACAATACTTTGCAGGGGTTCCAGGAAACCAGACAACTTAAAAATAGAGAAAATTTATATATGGGCAGCTACGAATGTGGCAACGGTTGTAGTAGAAGATATTTATCTTCAATCTAGTCAGAATAGGATATTAATGATTAAGGAATATCTATATGTATCTTCCATTAGAAGGAATTTGATTTCTATTTCTAGATTGGTTGAGGACAAATATTTTGTTTATTTTAATGATAAATCAATTATCATTAGAAAAAATAAATAGTTTATTTGTTCTGGTACATTAGTGATTGATCTTTACATTATTAAATCCTGACTTGTCAATACTACAAATGAGTGAATTGAATAGTATTAATAGTTTACTAATTAAGAGAAAGGAACCTTTAAAATGAACCCAATGTATTTTTGGCACTTACACCTTGGTCATATTAATTTAAAAAGAATTCAAAGATTGGTCGAAAATGAACCATTAGGTTCATTGGAAGTGGAGGCACTTTCAGTTTGTGAATCCTGTTTAGAAGTTAAAATCACTAATAGATCATTCTCGACAAAAGGCTAGAGCGCTAAAGAACAGTTAAAACTGGTTCACTCTGATTTGTATGGTCACATGAATGTCCAGACTAGAGGAGGCTTTGAGTATTTCATCACATTTGTAGATGATTATTTAAAATATAAATACATTTACTTAATGCAACGTAAGTCTAAAGTCTTTGAGAAATTCAAAGAATTCAAGACAGAAACGGAGAAGCGTTTAGGAAAATGTATCAAGTCACTATGATCAGATCGTGGTGGTGAATACCTCTTAGGAGAGTTCAAGGAATACTTATTAGAGAATGAGATTACATCCCAGTTGTCTGCTACGAATACCCCAATCCACGACTCTCGTGTGAATATTGGTTTACTCATAAAACGAGCATCTTGCATTTAGTCATGAGTCATCATGTATATAGAAGACTAATAGGAAATACTCCAATTTTGGATTCATCAGGAGTTTGACACGACCAATTTCGTAAGGTGCAGGGTAGCGCCCCGTTAGAAAATCGAGGTTATTTAGGTGTTTTGGTGTGTTTTCAGAGTGCCAGCCGCAACCCCCAACTGCACGGCTACCTGCCAGCCGTACAGTTGGTACCTAGCTGCACGTCCTAGCCGCATGCCCCAACCACACATCCCAGCCGCATGGTCTTGCCAATCGTACGGCTACCCCCTGCGGCTGGCCTCTTTTGGAGCATTTTTGGCTAAAATTTCCCTATAAATAGGACCTTTTGTAACACCCCGTTCTTTTGTTTCCCTCCTAGTTGCTTTCATTCGTCCGCTTAATTCACCTCGGGTGGTGAATTTTTCATTTGGAGAGCTTCATAATTTTCTAGCACTCTTTATTAGTCATATTAGCCTCCTTCCACTCATGTGGGTGTTCGTTTAGTGATTCGAGTGTTTCGGATCAAAACCGAGGCGATAATCGCGTATTTCGACTTTTCGCAATTCGTCAATTTCTGGCCAACTTTGAGAGGTCATAACTTCTTCATCCGATGTCTAAATGACTCTCTGTTTTCGGCCACGTCTTCATTTCTTTGCACTCTACAACTTTCGTGTTTGGGCCGAGTCGATATTCAGCTGTTTCGAGGTTCATTTTAAGCTCATAAAGTCATTTTCTGTTACAGTAACTTCCATGATCGATCATGGAAAGGCCATGATCGATCATGGTCCTCTAGAAGAGTTCCATAAGGGTTCATGATCGATCATGGGGGACCCATGATCGATCATGGTTCACCTGTAAGTCAGTTTTGAGCGTTTTAACTCGTTTTTAAGCCATCCAACATAGAGAGGGAGTGAGGGAGATTCTAGAGAGCTCTAGAGAGAGAGAGACAAGAGATCATACATATCTCTCAACCCTCATCCAAGATTTTAGTTCCGAATCGTTTTCTTCTTCACTATTCATTATCTTTCCCGCTTTCTTCCTCCGTTGGAGCTTGCGTTGGAGCTAGGGCTTGGGCGGTACAACTTTTACGCTTCGTCAACTTGAGGATTCGTCTTGTCTAAGGTGGGGACACTAGTACTAAAACTTTTTTTTCAATGTTTGATTGATGAATTAGAGTCTTGTACTCAAATTGGGGATTTTGATCAAAAGCATGTGTTGTTTGCATCTCTTGGAGTTTGGGCTAGGTAATTCTTAAATTAGTGATAGATATTGATAGATTATCACTCCTACAACGTGATTAATCATCTAGTTTCACGATTTAGCAAGCGTACCTAGAGGTTCATGTGAAACCTACTCCGTAGCTATCCGTAAGACTTATAAATTGTGGTTTTTAGGTCTTGTGCTTATAGATGGATGATTATGGGTTATTAATGATAGCGATACACATCTATACTGCTAGATACGATCAAAGGGTATTATTTATGGTATGTGTGGTGAGAACCCACTACGGTGGAGCGATAAGCCTTAACGTACGAGTTTAGTGGCTTGTGTAGAGCGTGCTAGGCACGAGTAACGAGAGTTTAATCCCGATACTCTTTAAGAACACATAAAACACAATTATTAGGGTATGAATTGCCCATGGTCATGAATACGAATATCTAGGCAAGTTGGTTTAGTATGCCGGATGAGCTAGAATCGTAACAACCAATACATGGCTTGATAAGATGACGTAAGTATCATCATAAAATACATAATGAGATATATGACAATGATAATGAACTAACTGGCCTTATAATGAGAATAATCTCGTGGCGATAAACATATGGAGTATATGAGTAACAAAGATACGCTTATAGAAATGATTAACGATGATGTTAATGATGATAAATGGATAATGGGCGATTATATGATTATATATATATGATGATGAGCAATACGTGTGATGTATGATTGATGATGATGATATTCATTGTGGGAATGAGTAAATGTGATGTATGTTACTGTGATCACACATATGGGCTGGATATGATGATTTACCGAGCACCGGATAGCTCCCCGTGACTCGAAGGAGGGCTGCCTATTGCCGCCCGTGGGTGAAAAGGCCCTAAACCGTGCACGGGAAAATGAAGTCGGTCACTCCGCCGGTGGTTGTGTTGCCCACAAAGGAGAGCCCACTCTGTGTATCTTGCCTTCCCACAGGACTATGTGTTCTGGGCTATAGTGTTTCCCCGGCTACCAGAGCAGGTCCCCTGTGCCACTACTTACCCAAATGGTGAGTCCCCGGGAGGTAGTTGGGCTACTAATGGTCATCACCCTACTAGGGTATCGCCTGGTGTAGTTTCTCTAGGGTGTCGTGGAAGCTTGTATGGGCGTTCACCTCGTTAACTATTCGGAGTGTTGTTCCCCGGAAAAATGACTGTCGCGTGGGCTATCTCCGAATGACCTACTTGGAGAACCAAATCCCTGAGCCGCCACCCCACCTAGAGGAGACATGGACAAGAACTTTGGATCCTTCGGGACTCGCTAGATTCTCTGTCTGGGCCTGGTCAGACCGCGGGGTGAAACCGAGGCATTATACAGGAGATACGATATGGATCGATTGTTGTGGATGTGAATTGTTTATATTATCATTATTATTTTATCGTATCATATCTCGTATGGCATGGTTGGTTATATGTTGCCTCGAGCGAGTGTGCCTTTAGTAAAAACAATGATACAGACACTATCGTAAATGAACATAATATACACCGGAAAGCATTGGCCACTCATAATATACTAAAACATAAAGTGGAAAGTATTAATAGCTAATGGCCATAGAAACATAATATACGAGTGTGAGTACGTGTTTGGTTGTGAAGACAAAATAGGGATAAAGCCTTGTAGGTGGCCAAGTATGGAATTCATAACGTACTATAACTAAAACAGAAAATAATAGATACTTGGCCAATTATCACGACTTACAGTATATGTACCGAGTAGCATAGTATAGCCTAGAGTTACACTTGAGAACGAACTCAAGTAGGTTTATATCCTCGATTCCCTAGCAATGTGAAAGTTGGCTTGGGGTATTCCATGAAAATCTAGGGATGGAATAGGTTGATCGAATAGTCAGATTTCTGGTGACTAGGATAGGATTCCTAGTGGGATTTGCACGCATGGGTGTTTGAGTTGCATTGCATTGCATGGTTTTCAAACTACTGCATTGACGTAAAATAATTATTTTCTATATAAAACCTATATAGTTCCCACTGAGCCCGGATTTGGCTCACCCCGTTTTCTAAACAGTTTTGCAGGTTAAGCATCGGGATTGGCGCGTGGTCTACGAGTCTAGTAGCCTCTGATGTCTTATAACTTTTGAAGTCCTTTAATTAAGGACTTGGTTGTATATGATCTTATGTTGTATTAAACTCTTTGTAATTATGTATAGACTTTACAATTATTTTGGGTAATGAACTATGGATTTGTATAAAAGGTTTTTATATATATATGTGGAGTTGAATGTGATTGTGTTTGGGTGAATGTGTTTTGTAAACCTCTTGGGTTTGGTTTTATTTAAATATACTCCACATACCGAGTTTTGTAAAACGGGACCTTTTATTTAAGAAAAGTTTTAAAAAGTTGTGTATTTTATATTTTAAACCTGCAGTCGCACACGACATCCGTGATTAACCGGATCCCGGAGGTGAAAATCTCAGAACGGGACTCGGAGCGTCACAAGTTCGTATCAGAGGTATAGGTTCGATTATATTTGCGGGGTTTATGGGTAGTTATGCATTTAGAGTGAGCGTTACGAGTGTGTCTTGTTGAGTAGCGATTTGTTCCGCATAAGGGGATTGTCCATATGCATATTACACCCTTATCGTTTGTTCGTCATGCGCATTTTTCTTTCAGGATGTCTTCTTCTAGTGACGTAAACGTTACTTCTCCATCTACCGTGAGTGTCAGTGTTGGTACTGACTTTGCCTTGGGAATGGTAGAGAAGGTTGATAGGGAAGTTCAAACCGACGAGTTTGAGATATTTTACTTCGATTCGTACATCGCTAAGGAGGAGCGTAGGTCTTTAGCTCATGCGTGCTTTAATTGTGGGTCATCTGAGCATATGGTGGAGCATTGCCCTTTTAGGACGAGTGGTTCTGTAAGGGTTGAGAGTGATGGAGCTCCGTTAGTTAAGCGTCATCGTCGAGAGCCGATTGTGGGAACCATGGAGGTTTCTCCACCCGTATCTATATCGATCGAGTCTACACCAATGGGTCCTAGAACCGGTTTTTTCATTTGCCATAGCCCCTATCACTATCGTAAGGATTGTCCTAGGGGTGGAGAGAGGCGTTTGTCTGGAGTGGTGCAGCGGAAGCGTAGTGGAGCTAGTGGTTCGGGAACTAGCATGTCGTCGAGTGCACGTCCTCCTGGTTAGTGCAAGTCTTGGGAATAGGTAATCCCTCTTCATTTCATTCTTTTTGTATCGATTACTTTCATAAATTGCTTCGTACCAGCCATATTATAACTGTGTTGTTTCCTTTGAATCCGTTGTTTTTCTTGAAATTTGATTTGTACTCGGCATAAGTTTTGCCATCAAGTTAGCAATGGGCGATTGCTGAGTTATATTTTAGGCAGCCGAATGGCCAACGGATGACTAAATTGTAAATCAACGGTCTTCTATTGCTAACGAAAAGTAAAACGTGGCTTACTAGTGTTAGTGGCCAATTAATCCCACATCCCGTGTTCACCTTCTGCGTTCTTTGATTTCAATGGGTGAACCTCGAGTTTGATTAGCTTTGGATTTTTTTTCTGAGTAATTCATGTAGTGCAATTGCTGTCGTTTTCCCGAGTATGGTTAGACTTGTATTCATGGGAAACTAGGATGTGAGACATATCCTTTTGATGTGATTATGATTGTGGATCTGGATCCTCTTTGAAGGCTTTAATCATTTTAGTTGTGACTTGATGTGTTGGATTTGTGGATACGCTATATATAACACATCCATTTTGGTTTAGCATTCTGATTTGCTTGGGAGTTGTTTATTGTTTCTGTGTTAGTGAAGGGTCTTGTGCCTCACCATGCGGATATACTATATTGATGATATCCTCTCGAGAGTGTGCGAGGGATTTCTAGCCTGGTATTATGTTTCCTTGTCATTTGACGAGGTGGTGCCTCCTATTGTGAGCTATAGATTTCATTTTGTTTCGTTTATAGTCGCGGTTTCTCCTTTTTAAGGAGGGGAGACTTAGTGCCAGTCCAGTACTTTTGCATTCTCTTATTTTGTACTCCTCCTATTAAATTTCGAGGACGGAATTTATTTAAGGAGGGGAGGTTGTAACACCATGTTCTTTTGTTTCCCTCGTAGTTGCTTTCATCCGTCCGCTTAATTCACCTCGGGTGGTGAATTTTTCATTTGGAGAGCTTCGTAATGTTCTAGCATTCTTTATTAGTCATATTAGCCACCTTCCACTCATGTGGGTGTTCGTTTAGTGATTCGAGTGGTTCGGATCAAAACCGCGGCGATAATCGCGTATTTCGACTTTTCGCAATTCGTCAATTTCTAGCTAACTTTGAGAGATCATAACTTCTTCATCCGATGTCCAAATGACTTTCCGTTTTCGGCCACATATTCATTTCTTTTCACTCTACAACTTTCGTGTTTTGTCCGAATCGATATTCAGCCGTTTCAAGGTTCGTTTCGAGCTCAGAAAGTCATTTGCTGTTACAGTGACTTCCATGATTGATCATGGAAGGGCCATGATCAATCATGGTCCTCCAGAAGAGTTCCAGAAGGGTTCATGATCGATCATGGGGGACCCATGATCGATCATGGTTCACCTGTAAGTCGGTTTTGAGCGTTTTTAACTCGTTTTTAAGCCATTTAACACCCCCACAACCCCACTTTCGAGCATCCAACATAGAGAGGTAGTGAGGGAGATTCTAGAGAGCTCTAGAGAGAGAGACAAGAGATCATACATGTCTCTCATCCCTCATCCAAGATTTTAGTTTCGAATCGTTTTCTTCTTCACTATTAATTATCTTTCCCGCTTTCTTCCTCCGTTGGAGCTTGCGTTGGAGCTAGAGATGGGCGATACAACTTCTTCGCTTCGTCAACTTGAGGATTCGTCTTGTCTAAGGTGGGGACACTAGTACTAAAACTTGTTTTTCAATGTTTGATTGATGAATTAGAGTCTTGTACTCAAATTGGGGATTTTGATCAAAAGCATGTGTTGTTTGCATCTCTTGGAGTTTGGGCTAGATAATTCTTAGATTAGTGATAGATATTGATAGATTATCACTCCTACAACGTGATTAATCATCTAGTTTCACGATTTAGCAAGCGTACCTAGAGGTTCATGTGAAACCTATTCCGTAACTATCCGTAAGACTTATAAATTGTGGTTTTTAGGTCTTGTGCTTATAGATGGATGATTATGGGTTATTAATGATAGAGATACACATCTATACCGCTAGATACGATCAAAGGGTATTATTTATGGTATGTGTGGTGAGAACTCACTACGGTGGAGCGATAAGCCTTAACGTACGAGTTTAGTGGCTTGCGTAGAGCGTGCTAGGCACGAGTAACGAGAGTTTAATCCTGATACTCTTTAAGAACACATAAAACACAATTATTAGGGTATGAATTGCCCATGGTCATGAATACGAACATCTAGGCAAGTTGTATTAGTATGCCGGATGAGCTAGAATCGTAACAACTAATACATGGCTTGATAGGATGGCGTGAGTATCATCATAAAATACATAATGAGATATATGACAATGATAATGAACTAACTGGCCTTATAATGAGAAAAATCTCATGACTATAAACATATGGAGTATATGAGCGACGAAGATACGCTTGTAGAAATGATTAACGATGATGTTAATGATGATATATGGATAGGGGGCGATTATATGATTATATATATATAATGATGAGCCATATGTGTGATGTATGATTGATGATGATGACATTCATTGTGGGAAATGAGTAAATGTGATGTATGTTACTGTGATCACACATATGGGCTGGATATGATGATTTACCGAGCACCGGGTAGCTCCCCGTGACTCGAAGGAGGGCCGCCTATTGCCGCCCGTGGGTGGAAAGGCCCTAAACCGTGCACGGGAAAATGAAGTCGGTCACTCCGCCGGTGGTTGTGTTGCCCACAAAGGAGAGCCCACTTTGTGTATCTTGCTTTCCCATAGGACTATGTGTTCTGGGCTATAGTGTTTTCCAGGCTAGCGAAGCAGGTCCCGTGTGCCACTACTTACCCAAATGGTGAGTCCCCGGGAGGTAGTTAGGCTACTAATGGTCATCACCCTACTAGGGTATCGCCTGGTGTAGTTTCTCTAGGGTGTCGTGGAAGCTTGTATGGGCGTTCACCTCGTTAACTATTCGGAGTGTTGTTCCCCCGGAAAGTGACTGTCGCGTGGGCTATCTCCGAATGACCTACTTGGAGAACCAAATCCCTGAGCCACCACCCCACCTAGAGGAGACATGGACAAGAACTTTGGATCCTTCGGGACTCGCTGGATTCTCTGTTTTGGGCCTGGTCAGACCGCGGGGTGAAACCAAGGCATTATACAGGAGATACGATACGGATCGATTGTTGTGGATGTGAATTGTTTATATTATCATTATTATTGTATCGTATCATATCTTGTATGGCATGGTTGGTTATATGTTGCCTCGAGCGAGTGTGCCTTTAGTAAAAACAATGATACAGACACTATCGTAAATGAACATAATATACACTGGAAAGCATTGGCCACTCATAATGTACTAACACATAAAGTAGAAAGTATTAATAGCTAATGGCCATAGAAACATAATATACGAGTGTGAGTACGTGGTTTGGTTGTGAAGACAAAATAGGGATAAAGCCTTGTAGGTGGCCAAGTATGGAATCCATAACGTACTATAACTAAAAGAGAAAATAATAGATACTTGGCCAATTATCACGACTTACAGTATAGGTACCGAGTAGCATAGTATAGCCTAGAGTTACACTTGAGAACGGACTCAAGTAGGTTTATATCCTCGATTCCCTAGCAATGTGAAAGTTGGCTTGGGGTATTCCATGGAAATCTAGGGACGGAATAGGTTGATCGAATAGTCAGATTTCTGGTGACTAGGATAGGATTCCTAGTGGGATTTGCACGCACGGGTGTTTGAGTTGCATTGCATTGCATGGTTTTCAAACTACTGCATTGACGTAAAATAATTATTTTCTATATAAAACCTATATAGTTCCCACTGAGCCCGGATTTGGCTCACCCCGTTTTCTAAACAGTTTTGCAGGTTAAGCATCGGGATTGGCGCGTGGTCTACGAGTCTAGTTGCCTCTGATGTCTTATAACTTTTGAAGTCCTTTCATTAAGGACTTAGTTGTATATGATCTTATGTTGTATTAAACTCTTTGTAATTATGTATAGACTTTACAATTATTTTGGGTAATAAACTATGGATTTGTATAAACGGTTGTTTTATATATATGTGGAGTTGAATGTGATTGTGTTTGGGTGAACGTGCTTTGTAAACATCTTAGGTTTGGTTTTATTTAAATATACTCCACATACCGAGTTTTGTAAAACGAGACCTTTTATTTAAGAAAAGTTTTAAAAAGTTGTGGATTTTATATTTTAAACCTGCCGTCGCGCACGGCATCCGTGATTAACCGGGTCCCGGAGGTGAAAATCTCAGAACGGGACTCGGGGCATTACACCCTTGGGGTCTCATTTAGGATCATCAACACTTAATAGAGTTTTTAGTAAGGGGAAGTTCTGTCAAGATTATTAGAGAGTCTCTTTTAGAGAAATTCTAGAGAGAGAAAGTTAGAGAGATAAAATTAGGTATAGAAAAGGTTAGAGAGAGAAACTCTAAAGAGAGAAAGTTCTGGAGAGAGAAAGGAACAATCAAGGCAAGGTTCTTATTTATTTTTCAAGCACATCAGATACGTCTTTCTACAACTCTCCTGAATTTCAATATTGTATTTAAATTCAGTAATCAAAAAAATTAGATAACTTGCAAAGAAGTCCACTGCTTTCAAAACAAGTCCTTTTTAAGTTTTACAAGAAATGTAAAATTCTGTTTTGACACGTTTCAAAATAAAACAAAAACTACAAAAGTAGTTTCCAAACAAATGGAATTACGAGACTCTGATTTCATTCTACGAATGAATATGTCTGCGCTCGCAAAGCTCGATTATGATTTTAAAATAATGTTTTAAACTAAATTTATCCGAAAAGGACTATTCTGAAAACTATTCAAACTACTTGCAAGATATCTAAAATATGAATTAAATACATGATCCATTAAGAGACCGAAAGGGCGGATTGGGTGCCTAACACCTTCCTAATTCTTAACGTAGTTCCCAAACCCTAACAAAGTATATTTTAAACTATGGTTTCAAACGTATGAAAGATAGTTCATTTTCAAATTATCCTTCGTACGATCTTTTATTTGTTTTCTTGTAAAACAAACTGGCGACTCTACAAAATACATTTTTTAAAAAACAAAAGAAACCGAGAACAAGGACTCCTCTCGGGTCGGGGATCCGGATTCTCACAGTGGCGACTCTGCTGGGGAAGTCGAGAACTAAGCTCTATTATAATGGATTGTATATTTAAGTCCTGTTATTTATTAGTTATAGGTCTTGCAGGCCTTAGTCTTAGGATAACACATAAGCGATGTAGGTGGATAACCTGATACCTTTATTTGCTAATTATGTGAGGAAAATCTTTTTCTTAAATTAAAATTATGTAAAACACCATAACAAACCCTAAAAGCGTTAATCAATAATGAACCACCATATTGTTATTTCGCACACACTCACGTCTTATCATACATTTTCGAGAGTGTGAATTTACCCTATCAACCTTGGGACTAGAGTCGTGAGTAGGATGCGGACTTGCGAGTCTGTACTAGCCAAAAATGCTTGGGACCACTCTCCTTGGCCAAGTTCTTACCGAGGTATATAGAGTGACGAGAACACTCACGTACCCGAGATGTATATCAGAAGGTTCTTACACATATCTGCGCTCTTGAGGTATATCATAAGACCTGCCAAATAGAAGGGAGCCTTAAACCTTACCCTATTTAACCACGCTTGCATCTAGGGGAGTCAGCTTAGAACACAAAGATTTTCTGCATTATTTTAACGATCGACAGTCGTGAGAATCTAGTGAGCAAAGGCCCTGTTGTTTATACCATCGTGGTTTCGACAGGTACGGCGGGGGGCTATCCAATCTTCGCTGTGAAAATTCACGAGGATTGAAATCTCCGTAATTTTCCTAGCACTGATTCCATGAATAAAGCAACTCATGAGGAGAGAACTTCCTGTGGTCTTCAAATGATTTTCCTAAAAAACTCTTTTAAAATGACTTTTCAAAACTATAGAAGGTCAGGGAACCCAAGGAATTCCGTTCCTACCCTACCTCTATACGGGGCTCTCAAGTTGTCATTGTTGCTCAGTTTTTTATCTCATCTAAAGAAATTTTTTTTGTGTGTTTAGCGTCGTCCTGATCGATGTATTTCTGGATAAGGTCAGGGAATTTTTCAATGATATGTTGTCTCTATTTTTCGGGAAAATGCACGCGATTGAATTTGTCCTTTTCTCCCACATCAGATATTCATTCCATCCTAGCCTCTACGTGGGCTGGAAGAGATAGTACTGGGCGACTTGTTAGACCAGACTCCTCCGAAAACATGGATCATAACACACCGAACAGGAATGTGAACAACCAATTCTATAATGCAGTGGATCCGTCACCCGTTCCTTTTTACCCGAACCAGGGGGTACCTCAGAATAATACTGTGGGGGGTTTACCGCTTCATCATACTCCGCTTCTGAATACTGACCCGAACCTAGCCAGCACGAGTGGAAATGGAAGCGTTCCAATACCCAACCCCGAGGATATGTACCGAATGCTGATGAACCTGAATCAAAGTTTGACCATGCTCTTAACTGACAATCAAAACACTCGTGCCATATTAGACAAGTTGGTCAAAGGATGCATGGCTGAACCGTTAAAAAGGGCTACTAAGGAAGAACTTGAAAGACCTTTACCGAAAACAGAACGAAAGAATCAAGACCAGATCAATGAACATTTGAGAAGGGAGAAAGGTGCAATGAAAATTCAGAAGGATTATTTTGCTAAAGAGACAGTAAAATTGCATGAGGAAATCTTTCGCTTAGAAAAGGTGGCCTTTAAGCAAAAGAATCAGTTGGAAGAAATGGGGTATATCTCAGACACCGATCAACCTGATCCATACCTACGCATCGAACCTACCTCACCCACACCATCGAGCTACTCACCAAGCCAAGAACAAATGAATGACTTTGAATCTATCTCAACCAATTCATCAAATCCACAATATATTTCCCAAGAAGCCAATAACAATCCGAAGTCGCCACCAGAGAATTTCATTAACCCATTCAAGATCTCCTCTTCGACCGTGCACCCACACACATCAGGCCCATCCACGAAAAGTCATTTGTTCATTCCTATCAGTTCTTGTGCCACGAAACATGCTCCGAGATATAAATGCACCAACAATAGGGAATTTAACCGAGTCAGATTCAGAAAAAATGATTTCTCATAACTGCCAAGTCCGTTAAGCAAGGTATAACAGCAGCTGAAGGATAAAGGAATGATCTATCCACTAAACCCGCGACCTATACCAAATCATGTCCCCTCTAATTAGAATCTTAATGAAAGATGTGAATACCACCAGAATGTAGGCCACACAATAGACGATTGCAAGGCTCTTTGACACACTATTAAGGACCTTATAGAAGCAGGAAAGATACCAGACCCATCTCATCTAAACCTTTAGAAATTGAAGATTGGTAACTAGGGATTGAAGATTTGTAATCAGTGATTGAGAATGTTGAAAATGGTTATTGAAGATTTGTTGCTTGTAATCATGAACTACGAAGACTTGAGCCCCATGAGAAAAGGAAAAGTAAAAGGATTGATAATGTACTATTTGGGGAAACGTAGGCAACCTGAGTTAAATTTCAGGCCTGGTCTATTCCTTATAATGACATTCATTTGTTTGGAAGCAAAAATGGGCATAAAGAGATTTTCTATATATATAACCAAAGTTTTTTCATACAAACCAACCTGCATCAAACATACTTACATAATTTCCTACATAATTTCCTTATATCTTTCACCTACCTAAACCCAAAATGCTTTCACAAAGAAGCCATCCATCAAACCTAACCATAAACCATCAACTTGTCAATCAGTCATAGCATACAAGATCCTCTCTCGCTCCAGGGCATGATATGAAGCAAGAATCGTCTCATCTGTCACTCGTGTATCCGTGAACTGAAACCATCTCATCATCATCGGCTCGTGCTCAATGGTCTGACAAACATGACGCCAAATGTGTAACACGACATCAGAACGAGTCGCCTGGGTAATACCAACCTCTGCCCCATGAAAGCGTTAGGTATAGCGGGTGGACCACAAACCTCGTAGAGTCGTCTCCAACCTCGGGGTAATGAGAAAAGCCACTAAAGAGAAGTCTCTCAATGGAAGAGGCACACTCAAGGGGACACCAGACTGTCTCATCAACAGCCCGGGTATATAGAAAGGTGTCTCTCTCAAACCACGGAATCGAAGGTAGTTTTGCCCACCCATGCTCATAATCATCGTCCTCATACGCCACCAGGGGATCTCCCAGTGAATCAAAGAGGAAGAGTCTAAAAAACGGATGGCCCAATCAAATGACGACAAGTGATGAATCAAAGCTTAGTCAGGACGAAGAAAGAAATCCCGAGAATCCCAGGGAAGACAAGGCTCCAAATACCAGAATCTCTCAGTCACCCACATATATATCAGATAAGGAGTGCCTCGAAAATACTCTACCCGAGACTGAACTAAGGCATCCAAACCATTTAGTGTCTCCGCCAACAAGATGAGAGTCACTAAATGACCGCGTCTAGCCTGAGCTACGACCCAGATAATCAGGGGGTCTACGAGAATAACATCTCTGGTAACCAAGAGCAACTGAGAAAAAGCAAAAATCAGACAAGCAAAAGTCCGACCTGGATAGTAAGCTGGATCATCACCATGATGAATGAAAAAGTCCACTAGGCAACGCAGATGAAGCCGTCCGTCTACTATCATCGGCCGACACTCACTCTCCCTCAAACCCAACAACTCGGCCAGCATAACTCGAGAGTTCTTAACGTCTCGCAGGGACGCCAGTGGCCATGAAACATCCTGGCACATCAGTAGTGTGAACTCCTCAATCGTTGGGTATAGCTCATCTAACCCGATGCGAAAACAGTGATCTTCTGGATCCCAAAACTCAGCAAGACCAAGGAGCGAAGACCAGTTGATCTCATGGGAACACCAGCGATGAAGATGGCTCAGGTTATCCCAGTTAAGGCCACAATCAGCCTCGGCTAAAGACACAAAATCGGACAAAAGGGAGAAAGCAGCACTGGTGCGAAAGGTAGACATGATGACAGAGAAAGAAGAAGTATTTTAGGTTATAAAGATGAAATGGATATTGAACACAATGAGGAAAAAAGGACAAATTCGCTCTCTATTTATAGCAAAAAGGTACAGGCCAACCGCACGGCTGGTTACCAACCGTATGGCTGCTTGCCAACCGTGCGGTTGGCTCCCAACTGTACGGCTCCCCCTTGGGTTGGGACCTGCGGTTGGCTCCTCCCCTTCGTCAAAATTTTTATTTTTTCCAAACTTTCTCACAATACATCAAGATGTGAATATTGTCAGACTTCATTCAGGAAGAACGATCCATCATTGCATGCATATAGATTTGATAATTACTTGCCAACATATACTTAACCATTTTTTTGCAAGCTAATTTGCCAACAATTATACTTAACTTTTTTTTATAAATTTGTAGTACTTTTTAGTTAACTATTTTTTCTAAAATTAAGCTTGTAATAATTTTGCCGACATATGTTAAGTAACCATTTTTTCCAAACACATTTACAATAATTTTTTAACATTCTCATATTTCAAAACACATCACACACAAACGTATTTTCTTCAAAAACATAAATGCTTCATTTATCAATAATTAAAAAACCAGTCGCACTAATTCATAACTTAAAATAACCACTTCTTCCATAAAACAAACACATCTAAATTATCCACTAAATTAAGAAGTTTTTAACCTAAAAAACCATCACTAGAACCATCACTAAAACCATCAAAATGAACCATCATCTCTAACGCTGCGAGGAAGGAGGAGGATCCATCGTACGCGGGTGCTTCGCTTCTGTCTCGCCAATGCCCTCCGCTGGACTCTCCGAAGTTGTACGATCGGGACCCTGAGGAGGAGGACCGAGCCTAGACATGCGACCCGACTACTGAACAGATTGAGAAAGCGCCGCCGATCGGGACAGCGAGCGCGAGTGATGGTAAGTCGCCGTCACGTCACTTGCCAAACGCCGGCTGTACTTCCCTATGTACTCCATCGCGAAGGGTGCTGTAAATGTCAACAACCCGTAGGCATTGAAATAACTCCTCAGCAACTCAGCCACCTCCCGAAGCCGGAATAAACCCATTTGTCAAAAAACAGTCATGTCATTCATCATTATTTATATACACTGCATATATATCATACTTTAAACACTTTTAAAAATAACAATCATACATCCTCGTCCAAGACATGCGCCAAAGCTCCCATCTGCTCATCATCCACAGGCACGTTGGGGATCTGATACTGCTTCAGCCGACCAAAATCTATATAAGGAATCTCTCTAGAATACTCGGGGATCGAATAAGATGTCGACGCATCACCATCCTGTGACGGACCAGCCTAGGCTCCACCAACCCCTCCACCTACCGGGGGGACATCCTCCTCAGACTCCTCCATCCTCTCTGACTCCGGGGCCACCTCTTTCCCCTTACCCTTATCACTTCCCTCACCCGCCGGAGCCTGACCCATGCCGGCATCCTCCCTCAATCGAGATGCCATCTATCCTATCTCTTAAAAAATAATACCGCGCGCAGCACCTAAAGAAGGGGTAGATAATGAGTAGGGTCTCAGACCAACGAACTCGGCTCCAGGAGACCCTACAGGAGTACGCAGCAACGGCGAGAAGGAGACATGTTGAGCCCAATCCATGTCCCCCGCTCCATATACGGGCGATGAACCCGATACGGACCCGTGTCCCGAAGATCCTCGCCCCTCCGGCGTCTATAACGGCTCCACCACCTGCACTACTGCCTCTGCGGACATCTGAGGTGTCCTCCGTGACATAGCTGGTGGACTGGGCGGCCTCGATACCGGACTCCTCCCCCCTCTTGGGCTCCTACCTCCTCTCACCCCTCTCCCCCGTACGGGTGATACAGCCTCTGTCGCAGGTCCTCCCTCAGCCATTCCAGGCTCCGTAGGCGTGACCCCACCATTCCCATTCCCCAATGGCACCTCCTCCGATGCTTCCTCATCCTCCCCCTCTGCTGGATGCAGCTCTACCTCTCTTTTCCCATTTGGATCCTCGTCGTCTGAATCCATAATGCCTTTCGCTCGCCTGTTCGAAGTCGGCATAGGCTGATGCGGCACCTGCTGGGATATGTACAGCTGCCCCCGGATGAACAATAGATCCCCTCCAATCGCAGCATACCTAGCATAAAATACCCGTCCGCGCACCCCCTTCATCTTCCTCATCAAGTATCGTTGTGCGAACAACTCGTATTCTCCCTTAACCAAAAAACCCTCACATGGGACTCCACCCATAAACGCCGCCCGTTCCTCTGTAGACAGCAACCCCGACCGCCTCATCGCAGCTGAAGGCCATGCCGGCACCATCGCTCCCAATGCTGGGGTATGCTCCCAAATCACCCGCTCCCCCAAGTAAAAAAGCAACACCATACTCATGTGCAAACAATCGTCTCTAGCGTGCCGCCGCCAACGCGTCCGCATAACCCCATTGCTGTGCCACGAACACGAGCCATAGGTTCCACTGTACCTATTATGTAAACATATATTAAGTTTTTTTTTTACAAATGTCACTAAACTTAATTTAAATTTGATCATACACTATTTTACCTGCTCAAACTGAAGCCCAGACACGTCACCAGCGCTCAGATCCGGTGTCAAATACCGATATACTCCAAAAATATTCCCATTGTAAATTCACCGAAATAGCGGGAACTCATCAGCATGAGTGGGGTGCAACTGGATCTGCCCTATACCCTGCTGGGTATGAGCTATAAACCACATATGTCATAAATCATCACATTTTTTTATTACAAATCACATATTTTTATTCACAAAGGTAAATTGCGGATATAATTTAATTAATTACCAACCAAAGTGTGACTAGCCCACAATGATTGAGCTCCATATGCCGGCATACCAAGTCCATCGACTTATATAGCACAGCTAGTACGTATCCTCCCCATGCAAATGTGTACAACTGGTCAAAGAACCTAAGGTACGGCAACCACCACAGCCGCAAGTTATCTCCACCACGTGCATAGAAGAAGTCGTGCAACACCAATAATATATAGCACCGAGACAGCTGTCGAACCTCTTGGCGTGTCATCGGTCCATCTCCAAAATTCTCTCTCTCAGCCTCGATATAATGAACCATCGCCGTGTAGGGTATCCCATCCGCCACTATCCGACTAACCCTCCATCCTAATGCCGCTCCTATCCCATCCAAAATAATCCGTACCCGCGAGTTAGGTGCCAGCGCCTCTCCACCAAATGGCAACCCCGTCAAAACAAAAACATCCTCCGGGGTCAATGTCATCTCTTCCCAACCCCAGTGGAATGTGTGCGTCGTATCCCACCATCTCTCTCCCAACACCGTTGGTAAGCTCACCGAACATTGAAACTCCCCACCCGGCAGCACCTCTATAAATCGTCCTAATGGGGTCGCACTTAAATAGGCCCTCACCAACGGGGGTAGCTGGTCTCGTAGCTCGGGCGCCGCACGAGTAATACCACGGCAATGACCAATCCTCCGTTATGTTAAAGTTTTTTCAAATAAATTATATGGTACTTCATTCTTTAACAGTTTTTCCACGTAATATTTATTTTCAAAAATCATAAGTATATCAACCACGGCAAGTAATTATTAAATCTATCACATTTCATGTATATCATGTCATTGCATTAAATGCTAAAAATCAAAGTATACCCGAGTCCGGCGACAGATCTCGTGTGCCACAGGCTCCATCAATAGCCACTCTCGTCCCTCTCCCGGCGAGATTAATGGCACGTCACGGTACATCGCTCGCTGCAATGACCCGGCTGTCCTCAGTGGCCCTTCCCATGCCACACCGTCTTAGTCATCATGATGTGGTGCACAGATAAGTCTCCGATCCGTAGTAGTAATCGCCTCATACTCGTCTCCCAGAAGGTGCTCCGGCGCCTCCCCGCCCTCTGGTGGGCCCCCCATCATCATGATCACAAAAATCGAAAAAAGCCTCGCAAATGCCATCACTCGCGCTACTAAAGAACACTCGCTAAAAGTTTTTGAAAATCAGAGAATATATGCTAGAGAGAGAAATCATAAGTGAAAGTGAAGAGAATTGATCCAAATAGTGGCCTATATATAGGATTTGGTAGCCAGCCGCAGGCTAGCCAACCGTACGGCTAGCCCCCAACCGTGTGGTTGGCTGCCAGCCGTATGGCTGGGAGGTATATACCCTGCGGCTACCCCTTCAATTTTGACCAGATTCCCAAAAAAAAAGGAGAGAAAGGGGGTTAAGGAATGACAGACTACGAATCAATTTTTCTTGAAACAAAAGGACCAAGACTCACACACACGCCCGAGATGGCTGATCAAAATCCAAAGTTTGGCACTCTAAAGTCTGTGGAGGAACCGAAGTTCAAAAGGATGGATCAAATTTTTCGAAAGGCTCGAATTTGATAGATAAAAAGGGGAGATGTAAAAGAGAAATCGGGTACAAGAAAAAATTGAAAGAGTAGAAAAGGAAAAAATCCCGTTGGTCCAAGTGAGGAAAGAGTGAAAAATAGAAAGGAAAAATTGACAGGGAGAGCCACACTAAGAGTGACAGGTGTGCCAAAAAGGCGGAGGGCTACATTTTAGGTGAGTAAGGCTCCTATTTTGGAAAAAAGAAAAAAAGAAAAAAATCAAGAAAAATTCGGTAGCCAAAAATAAAAGGCCGGATAATAAAAAAAGGGAGCAATAAGGGTATTGAAAAATAGAAAACGATACAGGACCAGCATCTTCCCTGTGAAAAATGAAAGGGTAGCTCAAGGATGGTTGAGAATTTCAAAGCGAACTTCTATTCTCATGACCGAAGAAAGGAAAACTGAGGGTAGAGAGATGCCAAATCCCGAAAATCCATGCACAACAGTCCAAAAACTTCTAGGAAAAATTTATTAAAAAAAGTCTGATTCCCAATAACGCCAAAGGTCAAAACTGAGGGTGAAAAAAATGAAGAAAAGGAAAAAACGCTTCAACTTGCAAACAATTCTCTCTAGCATATCAAATTTTGAAAAATTAATAAAGCAGTGTTCAGTATCAGTAGAATTTTTCGAATTCCTCAGAGATAGGAATTTTTCGCATTCCCCACGATAAGAATTTCTCCGAAATTATTTTTCCCATAAAGGGAAATAACGACTCCACATGTTCCCCACGAAGGGAATTTTTCCGAATTCCTCAGAGATAGGAATTCTTCGCACCCCACGATGGAAATTTCTCCGAAATCACTTTTCCTACGAAGGGAATTTTTCTGAATTCCTCAAATATAGGAATTATTCGCATTCCCCACGTTAGGAATTTCTCCGAAATCACTTTTTCCATGAAGGGAAATAACGACTCCACGTGTTTTCCACGAAGGGAATTTTTTCGAATTCCTCAAAGATAGGAATTCTTCGCATTCCCCACGATGGAAATTTCTCCAAAATCACTTTCCCCATAAAGGAAAATAACGACTCCACGTGTTCCCCACGAATGGAATTTTTTTGAATTCCTCAGAGATGGGAATTTTTCGCATTCCCCACGATGGGAATTTCTCCAAAACCACTTTCCCCACCAAGGGAAATAACGACTCCACGTGTTTCCCACGAAGGAAATTTTCCAAATTCCTCAAGAGATAGGAATTCTTCGCATTCCCCATGATGAAAATTTTTTCCAATCCCCTTTTCCCACGAAGGAAAATAACCTTTACCGGACATTCCCCATGATGGGAATAACTTTATCCACACATTCCCCACGATGGGAATCTTTTTTCACATTTTCCAAAAATGGAAATTTCGTCTTTTAGCACCAATCACCACGAAGGGAATCACAAGACAAGAATCATCTTTTAAATCCTCCCTAGAAAAGGGGAAACCTTTGAGAGCACTTTTTCGCAACAATCATCTGGATTCGGAAAAATGTCAAAACTCCCTACACGAATGGCCAAAAGTCATGTACGCCGAGGGTAATGTGTCACTGAGGGTAGGCAGAAGAAAAGACCGATGTATTCTATCGCCTAGTAGAGAGGAAAGGGGCAGTTGTGGGTGGCATTGCTTGAGACACAACGAAATTCATGTGCCACAAGGGTATAATTTTATTCAAGTATCAACACATTGAAATGAACACAAAAAGTCGTGAATCATTGTCATCTTATCGTCCCAGAATTCTTGCACGCAAGAATCTTGGGACGAGAGGGTCTGTGAACACCCCAATCCACGACTCTCGTGTGAATATTGGTTTTCTCATAAAATGATCCTCTTGCATTTAGTCCTGAGTCATCATGCATATAGAAGACTAATAGGAAATACTCCAATTTTGGATCCGTCAGGAGTTTGACAAGACCAATGTTGCCCCTTCGCTTACTAGGATGGGGATTGATCTGCCCAGTCAGGTCGCGGGGGTGCGGAGCAGCGCCCCGTTAGAAAATCAAGGTTTTTTAGGTGTTTTGGTGCGTTTTCAGAATGCCAGCCGCAACCCCCAACAGCACGGCTACCTGCCAGCCGTACAGTTGGTACCTAGCCGCACGCCCCAACCGCACGCCCTAGCCACAGCACCTAACCGCACGGTCCTGCCAACCGTATGGCTACCCCCGTGCGGCTGGCCTCTTTTAGAGCATTTTTGGTTGAAATGTTCCTATAAATAGGACTCTTGGGGTCTTATTTGGGATCATCAACACTCAATAGAGTTTTTAGTAAGGAGAAGTTCTATCAAGATTATTAGAGAGTCTCTTTTAGAGAAATTTTAGAGAGAGAAAGTTTGGAAGAAAAAAGGTTACAGGGAGAATGTCTAAAGAGAGAAAGTTCTAGAGAGAGAAAGGAGCAATCAAGGCAAGGTTCTTATTTCTTTTTCAAGCACATCAGGTACGTCTTTTTACAACTCTACTGAATTTCAATACTGCATTTAAATTCAGTTTTAATCAAAAAAATTAGATAACTTGCAAAGAAGTCCACTGCTTTCAAGACAAGTCCTTTTTAAGTTTTACAAGAAATTTAAAATTCTGTTTTGACACGTTTTCAAAACAAAACAAAAACTATAAAAACAGTTTCTAAACAAATGGAATTACGAGACTCTGATTTCATTTTACGAATGAATATATACGCGCTCGCAAAACTAGAGTATGATTTCAAAATATTGTTTTAAACTAAATTTATCCGGAAAGGACTATTCTAAAAACTATTCAAACTACTTGCAAGATATCTAAAATAAGAATTAAATACATGATCCATTAAGAGACCAAAAGGGCGGATTGGGTGCTTAACAACTTCCCAATTCGTAACGTAGTTCCCGAACCCTAACAAAGGAACCAAGCGTGGTTTATTTAATAATTCTCAAGAATATAATGTTATTATTATCAATGCCAGATTCTTAAAAGAGGATTATATCATAGACCATAACCCCAGGAGTACTGTTGTTGTAGTGGAAATGAAAGGAGAGAAAAACAGGGCACAATTCGTCTATTCCTTTTGTACAAGAGGAAATACCACAGTAAATGGATATCGACATTCCATTACCTCGTCGTAGTGGGAGGAATGCCGATACTTGTGCATATCTTGAACAAATCACTAACGTAGGTTCTTGAACCAGCACAACGTATGGATAGTGAGTTAGTATGTTCAATATTTGTACAATGTACATAAACACAAGTAGTGCTTTGTTGTAGTGGGAGGGTTGTTCGTCAACCGGATTGTTTTATGTTCTTGGGAGAGTCTAATGACAAGGTCCCTTATGAACAAGAAATGAACACTTTTTAACTACAATGAAGTACTTTAAGATAAATATACAAAAAATGATAAAGGGTTATGAAATCTAAAATGGCTTCCATGTACTTTAACAAAATCTGGGATCTCGTAAAACCACCCGAAAGGATAAAACCTATCGAATGCAAGTGGGTATATAAGAGATAGAGAGGATTAGACGGGCTTAAATCAAGGCTTATTGATAAAAGGATTCACTCAGAAAGAAGGGGATCGATTATGATGAAACCTTTTTGCCGGTAGCCATGTAAAAGTCTATTCGGATTCTCTTATCCATTGCGGCTCATCTTGATTACGAGACTTGACAAGTGGATGTCAAGACAGGTTTTCGTAATGAATGTCTGGATAAAAATATTTATATGATGCAACCAGAAGGATTCATAGCAAAGGGCCAAAAGCACATGTTGTGTAAGCTCAAGAAGTCCATTTATGGGCTTGAGCAAGTGTCTAGATCTTGGAACATCTGTTTTGACCATGCAATCAAAATCTTTTGGTTTTGATCAATGTTTGGATGAGTCTTGTGTGTACAAAAGGCGCAACGAAAGTGCAGTGGTATTCCAGGCATTGTATGTGGATAATATCTTACTTATTGGAAGCGATATGTAAATATTATCTTCAATGAGGGTATGGTTATCAAGTCAACTCGATATGAAGGACCTGGGAAAAGGGAGTCACATCCTTGGTATTAAGCTTATACGAGATTGGAAAAATAGGATGTTGGGCTTATCGCAATGTACTTATATCGACAAAATTCTTGCCAGATTTAATATACAGGATTCCAAGAAAGGGTTTCTCTCTTTTAGGCATGGAATCACTCTATCTAAGATCAGTGTCATAAGACACATAATGAGATAGAGACGATGAGATCAGTTCTATATGATTCGGTAGTAGGAAGTCTCGTGTATGCTAAATTGTGTAGTTGACCAGCTATTTCACTTTATTTTGATAATAGTGAAACGGTTGCGAACTCGAAGGAGCTGAGGATTCATAAGATGGAAAAACACATAGAGTGTTCACGTTGAGGGAATGTGAGTGAGATGCATAGCTACATGGCTTTGAGTCTAAGTGGGAGATTGTTAGAGTGATATACTAAAAGCCATAATTTTATTGTTGGTTTGGATATGTTATAAACTCGGTTTTGCTATTTTAATTAGAATCTTTATGGGAAATAGTTGTATTATATTATTTATTTAAATATTGTGCATGTGTGTCTTTTATTCCATATAATAGATGATTTGGTGTGTAGAGTATAACTTACGCACAGAAGATCATATCATCGGTTCTTGTGGAATATAAGTTTAATGGTTCACAGTCTTAGATGGAATTGGACACTCGTCGGTAGGATTGTAACACAAGTTTTAATAGTTTATCTTGACTACAGAAAACGGTATAGTTTTAACTCATTGTGCTAGTACTCTTTGTGTGTATTGAATAGGACCAGTTTGGGTTAGTTGTTTTTATACTGATTATATAAAACAATTTAAAATCCCATGGTTATTATGATTACTTATGCTCTTAATATTGAAATAATTAATAGACATATACATGTAGTGTTTGTTGTTTTGACTCATTAAGAGTGAGATTCATTTATGAATCAATAATCTTCGTGAATTGGATGACAACACTATATGTATGATGAATATTAATTATTGATGAAATCGACGTCCCGATATAGGAATTGATGATAGTCCCTTTAGAAGCTTATAAGTTTTGATCATGTCAAACCCTACAAGTAAATTATGTTAATCCGACATGTCAAATAAGTTAAGTGGTATTCTCAAGGATTAAGAATTCATTTAAATATATTTGTCAGTAATTTAATTTAAATGACGGTTATCTGTAATCTTAACGTGGGGAGAATAATAAGTATTTAATAATAAGGAGCTCAAAATATAATTTTGAGATAAGGACGGGAGTGCAATTATAATTCTTTAGTAGTGTGAATTATAATTTATGGAAGGAACTAATTCATAATGGAATTAGGATTCCAACTTTCTATTGGAAGCCCAAACACTTATTTCTCCTTGAGGTCCCTATCGTAGCCTTATATATACGACGGCCTTGTCTCTTCTCAAGATAGATATAATTCTCATGAGTTAGGGTTTGTTCTATTGAGAGAGAAGAAAATCTTGGTGATACCGTAGCCCACACTCGGTGCAAGATTTGATGGCGAAAGAAATACGACAGAAGATCTTTAGGTTTTCGGCAAAGCAGTTGTAAATCAATTGTAACTTTTGATCGCACCGTTGGATCGGACTAATTTTTGGATATGTCGTTCGGAACGCAAAGTTAAAATTATAGCGCAAAAAATTAGGACGATCATAAATCGTTTCGGTTGTGAAAATAATCGATTTTCCCAACCCAGCGAGAATTAAAAAATCTGACCAAATCGCAATCTGATGCTTCCAAACCTTAGTCACCTCATATGGATCCTCTACATGATCCACAAAGGTGAATTCCCTTTATTCTTATAGGGTTTTAGCAAAAGTTTTTTATTCAATCTATACGCAATATCAAACGATTCTGTATTTATGTCTCCATCAACGACAACCACCAAGATTGGGTCCGCACAACAGTTCCATAAGGTATGCTACTTCCATAGCAAGGTTTCCTTATATGATCAGGGTATGTAGCCTTAATGGCTATGCCCCTCCATGGACCATAAGTGGCTCAAGATACTAATATAATAACAATCATATATTGCATATACATATAACCTTTGTTCCAAGAATCTAGCAGGTCACATTTATTGTTCAAAGGTCATGCAACTAGTAGTGTATTTTCCCGAATCACTTTTAAACGGGCATTTAAATGGCTACACATGTTATTCCCAACGGAGGTTATTGACATGACATCCTTTAAAGTTTATCACCATATTTTCATAGGATGTATTAAGGAAACATTCTTACCAATAGCTCCCATAATCATGTATATATATCATTTACTCAAAAATTATCGCATACATTTCGTCTTGGTGGGTTTTTGGTTCAATTCATGGAAATAGGGGCACATATGGGTAATTTATAATACAATTATGTATTTTAGTTGGTTATTAGCCATATAAATCATTAGTTGTTAATAAAGCTCCATATTCCCAAGTTTTAGTTCATGTATACACTATCGATGTGGGTTTTTATAGAATCCATAAAGTTCGCTAACATGCATGTGTAATTAGTTGTGTAATCATGTTTACTAGTTTATTTGAAACCATTATCAAGCATCAATTTTGAGTTGAACACAAAAAACCTAAATTCCAGTTTATATACTTAGTTCAAAGTCGATTTTATATAGATTTTCAAGTATACTAAAGTAAATGCGAAATCACCTGTTTAATCATGAAAATCAAGAGATAGTAAACAATTATCAACCACCAATTGAAGATTTAATTAACCCAACCCACACGCATACAACCCAACCTAGGGTTTAGAAGAAAATCCCCAATTTTGAATATATGCTTTACACGCAACAATATAATCAATGGTTGAAAAACAAGTTTAGATACTAATGTTCCCACCTTAGCTAGAGCTTAACAACATAATTTAAGTGTTGGATTGAAGCATTAAACCATAACTACCAAGAACACTTTAAGCCCTAGCTTTCCCCCAAGCTCTCATGGAGGATGAAACGGTGGAGAAGAAGATGGAGAAGATGAAGTTAATAATCTTAAACTACAACTTAGATTAAAGCATTGGAATCTCCCACAAAAACTCCCAAAATCGCCCCTCAACCACCCTCTCTAAGCTCTCTAGGTTCGGGAGTGTGATCTATTTTGGACAATTAAATTAGTCCGTAGTCCAACAAGGGCCTCTTCAATCCTACCAGCTGCCCGTTGGATGAAATCTAGTACACTATTTGTATTTTGGCCATACCTCCTTGCTCAAAATTCGGATTCAGATGATCTATATATCAATGAAAAGAATACTAAAAAATCTAAAACTTTCCTCAAGGAAGTTTCCTTAAATTATTGCTAGATTAATACCATAAATCCATACAAAGTAGCAGTCTACCATTACGTTACCAATACGATCATATTTTAATGATCGGTTAGGTTCCACGCAATTTTGACCCACGAGGATCATGAATTAGCTTTTGGTCAGAGCACTAAAATTGAAAAATGGATCAAAACCTAACTAACAGCACAAACATGGATTCAATCGGTTAAAAAATGAAGAAGTTATGAGTTCTCAAAGATCATTAAAAAGATAAATTGAGTAAAATCAAAACATACGATTTATATGTCAATTCTATTCGAGGCACCCGTATTGTGAAATATTACTTCATGCAAACGTAATACGCCTAATATGGCATGTTGAAGTGTTGGATCATCTAAATGGGACCCGGATCTAAATTTCACCCCCCCCCCCAAAGCGAAGATTAAGCCATAAATAAGCCTAAGAATGAAATTAATAAAGAAATGGGACAACGGTATTACAGTACGGCTTCAAATAAAATATATATATATATATATATTTAAAATCTACTTATCAAGATGAACAAAACGAGATCGATAATGAGTGTAAAATTATTAATAAAAAAATTTAAAGAAAAACTTATGGAAAATAGCATAAAATGACATATATATAATATGTATTATCTTATTAGTTCTTTCAACTTTTAACACAAGATTTACAAATGTATCATTGTAGTATATTTTTTCTAGATTTATTTTTTATAAAAATAGTTTAACATTTAAGATTTACAAATTATTTTTTACAATCATCAGAGAAGCTTTTATACATATATATATACGCACATCATAAACGTGCCAAAATTATACAACGCCTATCTCTCTCTCAATAAAATTATGCAACAAAGGTCGGCAGCACCGTTAGCTATTGACACAAGTCTCACCTTTGGATTCAAAGTAAATATATATGGATAAAAAACCCAAAGAAAAAATGAATTACATTGGCCAAAATATGAATGTTTTGAAAGCATTCAGGTGCTGGCAAGTAGCGAGAGAATGGCTAGTGCCTAAGTCATGTTTAAATGCTAGTCCCACTTATTGAGCCAAAAAAATACATTTTTATACCTATTTAGATGGCTCAATATAATGTATTTAATTGTGATGCTAATTATCAATAATTTTTGGAATTTAAGTTTAATTATGAAAATTGAGATTGCATTTTTGTTGTCAATTTTAGAAAGCAAGATAAAACAAAATCAATCATGGGTTTGGGGCCCACCCAAAGACCCACCCATTAGCAGCACCTAAATTAGGTATTCTCATATTTTAAAAAGGAAGACAACAGCCACAAACATCAACAGTAGCCCAAGAGAGGATAGCCGTGCACAGTGCCCCCATTCATTTTTTTCCTCTTCCTACCATCATTATTTTATTTTATTTCCTTTGAGAACATTAATAGATAATTTTTGTGTTGTTTTCAACTCTAACAAATGGAGTAAGGGACAAAATTTTGAGTATGTTTTCAAGATTTAATTATTCTATTTCTCGTGTGCTTGAATTCTAGATTTTTAATTTAATCATTATTGGTTTGTTAATTATTCGCTTAGTTTTTACATGTTTACTTTTTTTTTCTTTCATTTCATAAATTTATATACGTTGTTTTGCAAGGGTGGATCTAGGATTTTATTCGGGAGGGGGAGGGGGGAGGGAGGGGGGGGGGGGGGGGCACGCTAAGTTAGAGACAAAATAAGATAACAATTTTTTTTTCTCAATTACGAGAATTTGAATAAACTTTTACATAAAAGTAGAACTAATCAAAATACCAATCAAAGTTATGCTCGGTGAGTCTTAAGTGATTCGAATTCATTGATTACAAAATTTAAATCAATACCTAAAGCAATGACTCACTCAAGGTAAAGAGTCATGCAATTTGTGAGAAATTCATCCCCATAGAGATACGAATTGTTGTTTTGACATGTTTCATATCTGAAAATGCTCTCTCCGTAGTCGCTGCCGAAACATGAAGGGTTAATGCAAGACAAATCAATCTATCAACCATATAATACTGTTCAAACTTTCTTGTTACGACTAGTTCTCAGCATAAATTAATAAGCGTGGAAATCTCCTGAAACTCAATGTCACAAATTAGATCCAGCTTATAATGCATCAACTGAAATATCAAAGTGTGAATGTCTGGATTTGTGAAATCCCGAGAATAGAATTTCTCAGCTAAATTGCAAATATTGTCCACATTAAATGATTTAAAAGAATCGCTAGGATCTAGCTTAACACATTTTTTAAGCATGTATATTAACATCATATCACATTATCATTTTATCACTTAATTAAATAGCCAGTATACACATTAACTAATAATGTAATTTTTTGAACTTTTTTAACTAATACAAACACATAATATATATATATATATATAAAATATACAAACGTACACTGAAACACATATATTCTATATATACAAACACATTTATTATGAATTTATAATTTATTATATATATTGAATACCTCATCTATAATAATATAATGAAAATAAGGGCAGATTCATTCTTAATTGTATATCTATATTATAAAACACCATATTTAACTAATTTTTTTTTCAAAAAGTATAAGAATTTAATGATTAAAAATGCACATGTTATGGTGTGCATTAGTTCTACACCATTGGATGAGTTTTATACACACATCAATATGTCACATCAAAGTTAAAACACCCACATTAATAATATACACACAATAAACTCTTGCATACTAATAATTTTTTCTACATTAAAAATGCCATAACTTAAAATAAAAAATTTAAAATTTAATATTTAAAATCTACTAATCAAGACCAATTGAATACATCATCTATAATAATATAATGAAAATAAGGGTAGATTCATTCTTAATTGTATATAATTATCTATATTATAAAACACCATCTTTGACCAATTTTTTTTCCAAAAAGTATAAGAATTTAATGATTAAAAATGCACATGTTATGTTGTGCATTAGTTCTATAGCATTAGATGAGTTTTATACATACATCAAGATGTCACATCAAAGTTAAAATACGCACACTAATAATATACACACAATAAACTCTTACATACTAATAATTTTTTCTACATTAAAAAATGCCATAACTTAAAATAAAAAATTCAAAATTTAATAAAAATATAATATTTAAAATTTACTAATTAAGATCAATTAAACAAGATCCATCATGACTATATAATTATGAAAAAAAATCAAGAAAAAATATTATGTAATGTTTAAAGACGTACATTATGTGTTCATATATTATTAATCATCTCAATCTGTCATTGTTAGGATGTACCTTACGTGGTTGGATTATGATTAAAAGACTATTTAAAAAATAAAAAACAAGTTGATCCAATCCGGTATATTTTTGGTTTTTTCAATATGAAATTATATTGAATTTACGTTTCAATTATTCACAACGTTAGATTAAACTAGACAATTGGTTCAAAATACATTAATTGATTTTGTCGATTTAAATTTGTCACATGTTAATTTTTTATTTTATTATCAATTTTTTGTTATTTCACCATGCCGAATGACACGGGTATACCCTATTATATAGATAATGAAAAGGATAAAAATATTAATGAAAATGTACTTATCTTTACAGTAAATATTTTACTTCTTGTCTTTTTGCACAGGAAATTAATGGAGTGGGAAACTTAGAAATTTCAAATTTTGAAACGAAGAGCTTGAAAAGCAAAAGAAGTGGTCGGCTGCATGGGTGCCGGGTGGAGTTGAGTGACGATGTTTGGATATTTTTAATTTATGTTAAAATTAAAAAAGGCTAAATTATTAAAGAGGGGTTCATTTTTGAGTTATGAGCTTGGCTGAGTATAGAAAATGGCTAGACTAACTTAAAATATAAGGTAATTAATGAGTTTTTTTTTAAGGTGTTAGTTTAAGCCCAGTATCCCCCACTATCCCCCACCCCCCCCCCACCCCCCCCCCCCCCCCCCCACCCCCAACCCCCAACAAAAAATGTCTGCACTTGGTTTTTCTTGGATATAGGGTCAATGGGTTTGAATCGGATTGGTGGGAGAAAAACGGCGGTTGAATTTCCAATGAGTAGGGGAAAGTTGGGTTTAAGTTGTTTTGCTTCGGATACTCAATCAGAGCCCAATATGTGTGCTCAATCCCATCAATGGGTGTTTTCGGTTTTGATCGGGATAGAAACAAGGTACCCCAAACCCAAACCAAATATAAAAGTTCGGTTTCGGTTTTTAAATATTCGAAACCCAAACTCGAACCAAACTTTTCGGTTCGGTTTCAGTTCGGTTTTATTCGGTTTTGACATATGTTTTTTTTTTAAATTAATTTATCATAAAAATATAATCCTAATAGTAATGTAATAATGATTTATATTCAAATTAAAGTTATTATTTTTTAGAAACAAGGAGCAACATATAAATACCATATTTTTTTATTTAATTACAATTTTATTTGTACATTTATAAGAATGAAACACATTAAATAAAATGATGAATTATTTTTCTATCATGTATGTGATAAAAAAATCTTAGCATTATGTAATTAATTAAATAATAAAGGCACGCACTAATGACTATTTTTTTTAAGATTATCATAATATGCAATTAATAAGAAATATATTCTTATAAAAATGTCATCTTTTTTGTATTATAGTATAATTAACGTGTACCCTTAAAGTATATATATATAACATTTATTTTTTCTTATACATAATTCGGTTCGGTTCTGTTTAGTTCGGTTTTAGACTAGCTTACCCCAAACTCGAACCAAACTTTTTGGTTTCGGTTCGGTGTTTTTGTTTTCGGTTTCGGTTTCGGTTTTTTTTGGTTCGGGGTTTTGTGGATCGGTCCGGATCGGTTCGGTTTATTCGGTCGGTTTTCGGATTGACTTTAACACCCCTAGATGCACGTACCTTGTTTTGTTCAACACTCTCTCTCTCTCTCTCTCTCATGTGTGTATATATATTTTCTTTTTTCTTTTATGTTTTCAATAAAAAAAATTACATATTTTTCCTTAATAATTTAAGGAAGTATTATGAATAACCTTAAATATATCATAAACAACTTCTTCTAGAATTTGTCAACTTTTTTTTTAATATCTCTTATTTATTATAAATACTCTTTTATTATTAATGTTAAGCGATTGTTTATCAATACAATTTTTTATTTGAATCGAATTTGTATGCGTACACTTATTTTTAAGTAGACGGGTCTTATTTAAAAAATCGAATATGGGCTATAGTGTTTTCCAGGCTAGCGAAGCAGGTCCCGTGTGCCACTACTTACCCAAATGGTGAGTCCCCGGGAGGTAGTTAGGCTACTAATGGTCATCACCCTACTAGGGTATCGCCTGGTGTAGTTTCTCTAGGGTGTCGTGGAAGCTTGTATGGGCGTTCACCTCGTTAACTATTCGGAGTGTTGTTCCCCCGGAAAGTGACTGTCGCGTGGGCTATCTCCGAATGACCTACTTAGAGAACCAAATCCCTGAGCCATCACCCCACCTAGAGGAGACATGGACAAGAACTTTGGATCCTTCGGGACTCGCTGGATTCTCTGTTTTGGGCCTGGTCAGACCGCAGGGTGAAACCAAGGCATTATACAGGAGATACGATACGGATCGATTGTTGTGGATGTGAATTGTTTATATTATCATTATTATTGTATCGTATCATATCTTGTATGGCATGGTTGGTTATATGTTGCCTCGAGCGAGTGTGCCTTTAGTAAAAACAATGATACATACTAGTATGGCATATGTTGGTTTTATATGGGTTGCCCCCTCGAGCGATAGTGAAGTATGCCCTTTTATATGTAACGTTTTGGTTGTGAACTAGGGTAAATAACGTTATACATTTACCGGAAAGCATTGGCCACTAATCATAATGTACTAACACATAAAGTAGAAAGTATTAATAGCTAATGGCCATAGATTAAACATAATATACGAGTGTGAGTACGTGGTTTGGTTGTGAAGACAAAATAGGGATAAAGCCTTGGGGTAGGGGGTGGCCAAGTATGGAATCCATAACGTACTATAACTAGAAGTAATTAGATTCTAAATAATAGATCCCACTTGGCCAATTATCACGACGTTTTAAACAAACATGGGGTATAGGTACCGAGTTGTGGTAGCATAGTATAGCCAATTTAGATTATTAAGACTTTACACTTGAGTTTAACGGACTCAAGTAGGTTTTTTTATATCTTCGATTCCCTAGCAGTGATTGTGTTTGTGAAAGTTGGCTTGGTATATTTGGTATTCCATGGAAATCTAGGGACGGAATAGGTTGAAACCCAAATAGTCAGATTTCTTAGTTGATGGTGACTAGATAACATGATAGGATTCCTAGTGGGATTTGGGGCACGCACGGTGGGTGTTTGAGTTGTTGCATTGCATTGTAAAAATGGTTTTCAAACTACTAATATTGCATTGAGTTTCGTAAAATAATTATTTTCTAGGCGTATAGAGAAAAACCTATATAGAATTTTTCCCACTGAGCCCGGATTTGGCGATTTCAACACACCCCGTTTTACCCTAAACAGTTTTGCAGGTTAAGCATCGGGATTGTAATGCGCGTGGTCTACGAGTCTTTTAGTAGCCTTTGATGTCTTATGTTGTATTAAACTCTTTGTAATGTGGTTATGTATTGGGGTAGACTTTACAATTATTTTGTTAGGTAATAAACTATGGATGGGTTTGTATAAACGGTTTTGAGGGGGTTTATATATATGTGGAGTTGAATGTGATTGTGAGGTTTGGGTGATGGATGTGCTTTGTAAACCTCTTAGGTTTGGTGGGTTTATTTAAATATACTCCACATACCGAGTTTTGGGGTAAAACGTAAATTGTTTATGACCTTTTATTTAAGAAAAGTTTTTTTTAAAGTTGTGGATTTTATATTTTAAACCTGCCGTAAGAGGGCGCGCACTAGGGCATCCGTGTAAAGGCCTTAACCGTAAAATGGTCCCGGAGGTGAAAATCTCAGAACGGGACTCGGGGCATCACACCCTTGGGGTCTCATTTAGGATCATCAATGCCCACTTAATAGAGTTTTTAGTAAGGGGAAGTTCTGTCAAGATTATTAGAGAGTCTCTTTTAGAGAAATTCTAGAGAGAGAAAGTTAGTTTGAGAGATAAAATTAGGTATAGAAAATGTTAGAGAGAGAAACTCAACCACTGAAGAGACAAGAAAGTTCTGGAGAGAGAAAGGAATAATCAAGGCAAGGTTCTTATTTATTTTTCAAGCACATCAGATACGTCTTTGTTAATGTACAACTCTCCTGAATTTCAATATTGTATTTGGTGTTTTAAATTCAGTAATCAAAAAAATTAGATAACTTGTAAATGAAAGTAAAAGATTTTCAACCACTGCTTTCAAAACATGTCCTTTTTAGAAAGTTTTACAAGAAATGTAAAATTCTGTTTTATGGTATGTGTGGTGAGGACCCACTACGGTGGAGCGATAAGCCTTAACGTACGAGTTTAGTGGCTTGCGTAGAGCGCGCTAGGCATGAGTAACGAGAGTTTAATCCTGATGCTTTTTAAGAACACATAAAACACAATTATTAGGGTATGAATTGCCCATGGTCATGAATACGAACATCTAGGCAAGTTGTATTAGTATGCCGGATGAGCTAGAATCGTAACAACTAATACATGGCTTGATAGGATGGCGTGAGTATCATCATAAAATACATAATGAGATATATGACAATGATAATGAACTAACTGGCCTTATAATGAGAAAAATCTCATGACTATAAACATATGGAGTATATGAGCGACGAAGATACGCTTGTAGAAATGATTAACGATGATGTTAATGATGATATATGGATAGGGGTCGATTATATGATTATATATATATAATGATGAGCCATATGTGTGATGTATGATTGATGATGATGACATTCATTGTGGGAAATGAGTAAATGTGATGTATGTTACTGTGATCACACATATGGGCTGGATATGATGATTTACCGAGCACCGGGTAGCTCCCCGTGACTCGAAGGAGGGCCGCCTATTGCCGCCCGTGGGTGAAAAGGCCCTAAACCGTGCACGGGAAAATGAAGTCGGTCACTCCGCCGGTGGTTGTGTTGCCCACAAAGGAGAGCCCACTTTGTGTATCTTGCTTTCCCATAGGACTATGTGTTCTGGGCTATAGTGTTTTCCAGGCTAGCGAAGCAGGTCCCGTGTGCCACTACATACTCAAATGGTGAGTCCCTGGGAGGTAGTTAGGCTACTAATGGTCATCACCCTACTAGGGTATCGCCTGGTGTAGTTTCTCTAGGGTGTCGTGGAAGCTTGTATGGGCGTTCACCTCGTTAACTATTCGGAGTGTTGTTCCCCCGGAAAGTGACTGTCACGTGGGCTATCTCCGAATGACCTACTTGGAGAACCAAATCCCTGAGCCACCACCCCACCTAGAGGAGACATGGACAAGAACTTTGGATCCTTCGGGACTCGCTGGATTCTCTGTTTTGGGCCTGGTCAGACCGCAGGGTGAAACCAAGGCATTATACAGGAGATACGATACGGATCGATTGTTGTGGATGTGAATTGTTTATATTATCATTATTATTGTATCGTATCATATCTTGTATGGCATGGTTGGTTATATGTTACCTCGAGCGAGTGTGCCTTTAGTAAAAACAATGATACAGACACTATCGTAAATGAACATAAATATACACTGGAAAGCATTGGACTCATAATGTACTAACACATAAAGTAGAAAGTATTAATAGCTAATGGCCATAGAAACATAATATACGAGTGTGAGTACGTGGTTTGGTTGTGAAGACAAAATAGGGATAAAGCCTTGTAGGTGGCCAAGTATGGAATCCATAACGTACTATAACTAAAAGAGAAAATAATAGATACTTGGCCAATTATCACGACTTACAGTATAGGTACCGAGTAGCATAGTATAGCCTAGAGTTACACTTGAGAACGGACTCAAGTAGGTTTATATCCTCGATTCCCTAGCAATGTGAAAGTTGGCTTGGGGTATTCCATGGAAATCTAGGGATGGAATAGGTTGATCGAATAGTCAGATTTTTGGTGACTAGGATAGGATTCCTAGTGGGATTTGCACGCACGGGTGTTTGAGTTGCATTGCATTGCATGGTTTTCAAACTACTGCATTGACGTTAAAATAATTATTTTCTATATAAACCTATATAGTTCCCACTGAGCCCGGATTTGGCTCACCCCGTTTTCTAAACAGTTTTGCAGGTTAAGCATCTGGATTGGCGCGTGGTCTACGAGTCTAGTTGCCTCTGATGTCTTATAACTTTTGAAGTCCTTTCATTAAGGACTTAGTTGTATATGATCTTATGTTGTATTAAACTCTTTGTAATTATGTATAGACTTTACAATTATTTTGGGTAATAAACTATGGATTTGTATAAACGGTTTTTTTTTATATATATGTGGAGTTGAATGTGATTGTGTTTGGGTGAACGTGCTTTGTAAACCTCTTAGGTTGGGTTTTATTTAAATATACTCCACATACCAAGTTTGTAAAACGGGACCTTTTATTTAAGAAAAGTTTTAAAAAGTTGTGGATTTTATATTTTTAACCTGCCGTCGCGCACGGCATCGTGATTAACTGGGTCCCGGAGGTGAAAAAATCTCAGAACGGGACTCGGGAATCACACCCTTGGG